>JAKGSA010000928.1:56833-78069 GCA_033558755.1 Philaethria dido
TCGTACGCGCTGTTAGGTTTAGCTGGGTTAGTTTAATAATATGATATTATTTTATTAAATTATATAGTATGATAGAAGGCTATCGTGGTATAGTGGTGGTCTGTCGGGAAGTGTGATTGTGGGTTCGATCTTTTGGAGGAATGATTATGTTGAAATTATTATCATTTCTTCGTTCTGGAAAGAAAAAACGGTATTGAGTTTCGCCACTCAGTTAGTAGTGTTTCGAATTCGGATAGTAGAGAACGAAGTGCTTTTACAATAGTTTCTTTATAATTTCTTTACTATGCGCGATAAAATGTGTATCTAAAGAAAAAATATTATTGAACCATTATGGTTTAATACAATGATTATAACTCAGAATTGAGTGAAACATGAAATGTTTGAAATTTGGGCTCGAAGTCGGGCGGAAAGAACATAGCGGAGTGTCTTGACACTAAAGTTTTTGAGTTTATCGTAATAATATCATTTGTTTCTTGCACAAAGCACGGTAAGCAGAGAGAGTCTAAGAACCTAGTGTTAAGACGCTCCGTTCTCTTTTAACATTTCCGTTCCTTTCATTCATTATTTGTTATTACATTTTATATATATATATATATATATATATATATGTATTAATTTATGTATAATGAATACTTTTTTCGCCCTACGCTGTTCCTGACAATTAATTCTGTATTTTAATTGTTGCCTGTAAGAGATCACTCTTAGTGATAAGGCCGCCATTGCACATAACGTGTTAACCTGTTCTATGTATTTTTACAATAAGTAATTGTATATTTTTAAGTGCAATAAAGTATTATTATTATTATGTATCTCGTTACAGGTTCTCGGGTTCAAAGGAACCCGGTCCTTTGGAAGGCTTGCGTGGGGACACAGGTCCAACACGTAGAGGCCCCTTTGAGACAACAATATTTTTTAATCTGACGCATTGACCGGGATTCATTTCTGAGTAACCATAGGTAATTGCTCAAAGATGGTCACCGGTTAATGCGTAGGAGCTATGGAACATATGGAAAACTAAATCTATGGAATGGAGTTTGGATGGTCTAAGTACTGGGCTATTGATTGAGACTACCGGACGTCCGCCTTTTCAACAGTCTCACATTGAAAGGTTAGCGGAAATCTTATTATATATATATATATGCGGAAATTTTATTATATATATATATATATATATATGTATATATATATATAAATATGCCACCAAAATATATTTCAATTTGATCTACCAACAGTTGTACGATTAATGTAGGCTATTATTTCTTGTCACACGTAACTTCATTATTCACGGTTCTCCATGTGTCGTACGGCGGGGTTCGACCCCTTGCGCTTGATATGGGTATGATTAGCTTTAAGATTTTCATTTATTAATATACGTATGTATGTAATATATATGTAAATATATTATTTATTTTAGAAATTACTAGATAATAAGAAAGATTATTGATGCACAGTGGGAAATCGTCTATAACCATAATTGGATGTAAGTTTGATCCAAATATTAGATTTCAGCTTCCCATGGTCAGTAGTTTTTGTTTTGCACGTTGTCTGTCACTCACTCAGTAATATTGTGGGTTCGATTCCCACTCCAGGAAATGGAATTTTTCATTTTCTGAGTTTGGTGACAAGGCAAGGCGCGACGTAGAGTTCCGCCACCCAACACGCAATGCCTCATTTCGGTGGAAAATAGGAAACGGAGTGTCTTAACACTAGGTTCTTTCTGCCTACTATATCTGCTATATGCGGGATACAGCGCGACGCTTTTTGTTAGGTGGTAGGAGGTTCGTCCTCCGACTGGCTCGCGACCACTATCATGTCAAAGACGAACTGCCAAATATCTAATGATGTGTTCCGGTTCGATGGCATGTAAGCCAGATTTTCCCCTTTCCCACCCATCCTTTCCCCAAAATGTGGTGGTTCTGATAGTGGACTACTACATTGTCCCCCCTTCCATCAGTATCCTCTAGGTTGGCAACACATCTACAACATCTCTGGTGTTGTAGATGTCTATGGGCGAAGGTAACCACTTACCATCAGGTGGTCCTTCTGCTCGTTTGCCGTCCGTTATCAATAAAAAAAAAAAGCTATAATAATAAATCTACTATTGTAATAAATCTACTAAATATCTCGACCTATCTAGAACTACCATTAGTTCATTTTTAGCACGTGTTCCTAAGACATGGCAAGGCAGGCAGGTATTAGTAGGACTTTTTCTTATTCGGTTAGGTAGAGAGAAGAGCTCGGACAGAAAAAAGTTTAATTTATGATTATTAAAAGGGTTCCTTAAGCCTACACTCGGGTCCCTAGTCACAAGCGCTGCCAGAAGCTGCTCTTTCTATGATGGGCCTGGCACCATGAACCCATGGAATGCTAAGGGGTTTCTATAAATGTTACTAAAACTACTAGGTACTGTCGAATTTGAACCTGCGAACACCTGTTATGAAACTAAGTGGGTAAAGAACAGAAAAATATATGATAGTTTTATAAACCTGTCCAAGGAACATAAAAACGCTATCTCAATACAAAATTTATATACATTTTTCTATTGTGAATTGTATCCTAACAATGAGAATGAAAAAATGTAAATATAATATTATGAGAAAAGTACTCAGCTCGTCTGAAGATTTTCCTTTCAATGAATGTTCTCGTACTTCAATAATAAATTTTCTGGTTCTCTAAGAACTTTTACTTAAAGCTACGTTTTCGACATCAAAAAGAAAACAGGTATATATTTTTTTGTTAGGTAATATTAACTTAAATAACTATATAAGGTTTTTTTGTATTAATAACGTCTGTTGTGGCGCAGAGGCACAAGCGTACGACTGTGAACGCGGCAGGTTGTGGGTTCGATTCCCACTCCAGGAAATGGAATTTTTCATTTTCTGGGTTTGGTAACAAGGCAAAGCGCGGCTTTGAGTTCCGACACTCAACACGCAAGGCCCCAATTCGGCGGAAAGTGGGGAACGGAATTGTTGAAAGAGAATGGAGTGTCTTAACACTAGGTTCTCTGGGTCCCTCTGCCTACCCTGCTATATGCGGGTTACAGCGTGAAGTTAAAAAAAAAAAACACAGCAATGCGCGGCGTTAGTCGCGCAATGCCTCAATTCGGTGGAAAGTGGGGAACGAAGTATCTTAACACTAGGTCCCCTCTGCCTACCCTGCTATATGCAGCGTGAAGCTGAGAGACAGGCGTTATATCTATACCTAATTACTAATAATAGTTAAGCTTCAAAAGTGAGTAAAATTTCAATATAATATATAGCGTTTATTGTATATATGTTCATAAATAAAATATATTTTTAACCCATTCTAAAGTTTAGCGAACAATTTTCCCTCTCCCACCTGACGGTAAGTGCTTTTCTAACTCAATCGTCACAAAGAATGACAAAAATGTAATAATAAAACTGAATTTTTGTAAACATAAAAAAAGAACTCCAATACCGTTTCCTTTTGTCGGTACATAATCGTCTAGCGACGATCGAGGGCTTCCCAAATATGAAACGTGGATATACAATAATGGATGTGACTTAATATTTATAGATTTTGTTGTTAATTTATATTTTTAACTGACTTCAGAAAAAGAAGGAGGTTATCAAATCGAATGTAGTTTATTTATTTATTTTATACTTTATTGTATACCACAAAACACATGAGTAACGCCTGTGTGTGTTGTGGGTTCGATCCCCACTCCAGGAAATGTAAAATTTTTATTCAAGCATAGTTCCAGGAATTGAAAATTTCCATTTCCAGGTCTGGTAACAAAGCAAAGCGCGGCGTTGAGTTCCGCTCAACACGCAATGCCTCAATTCGGCGGAAAGTGTAGAACGGAATTGATAAAAGTGAATGGGGTGTCTGAACACTAGGTTCTCAGGTTCCCTCTGCCTACCCTGCTATATGCGGGAAAACATGAATAAATACAAAAAGAATTACAATAAAAGATTAAAATGTGAGGCACAAAGGCGGCCTTATCGCTAATTAGCGATTTCTTCCAGACAGCCTTTAGGTTAGAAGAAATATAATAAACTGACGTTAGTGAGTGGTGTATATATAAATACAATAATGTTATTAGTGTGTTACCGCTTAACATTTAGGTGGGTGAACCAATTTTCATGATTTTTTTTTCAGCTTCACGCTGTATCCCGCATATAGCAGGATAGGTAGAGAGAACCAGAGAGCCTAGTGTTAAGACACTCCATTCTCTTTCAACAATTCTGTTCCCCACAGAATTCTGATGATTCTTTATTTGTATTATGGCTTGTGCGACTGATGTGGTCCCATTTAAGTTTAAGCAAGAGCTGGCAAGTAGTTTTTGATTTATGAGTAATAATTTTATTTTTTAGTATATTTTATTTGATGTCGGTTGTCTTTTTCTTGTTAAAATCTTAATAGTACCTACTAGTCCCATTTAACAATTACTTGGAAATAGTAGTTGCGGATTCAATTCAAAAAAATCTGTACTGTCTCTGTCGTCAAATGGTTTCCCAAATGGACTCAAAATTTAATATACAAAATTCACCACCTAGTAGAGAGTATCTCTTAATTATGAAGAAAAAGTTGAAATGGAGTGGCGTATCATTAAGTTTTTTTTTTTCAACTTCACACTGTATCCCGCATGTAGCGGGGTAGGCAGAAGGAACCAGAGAACCTAGTGTTAAGACACTCCACTCTCTTTTCATTATCATTAAGTTCTTTCTCATATATCGATCAAATTCTCTTATATCAATCAAAATCAACTCAATCGAATTAAGAATAAAAAAACCAAATACCTTTTAAAAAAATTAAAACATACCAAAGCCATATCCAGAGATTTTATAACCAAATTGTACGTTAGAAACGACACATGCTTGAAAAACGTTATATACTTTTACGAGGTCTGAAAATGTTATTTACAGGTTAAAAGGTGATTTTTAGTTCCTTCCAATATTGTGCTAGCGTTTAAGGTATTCTTATTTCATATTATATTAGACGCCCGATACAAATGGGAAATTTGTTTGTGTATTTTATGTTATTCAAGGCAGGTTATGGAGCGTTGAGTGAGATGGTTCAGTGCCCATTTCTGAATGAGAATAATTATATTTAAATTATATTTTCAGTCCCTCGCTCTGGTAAGAGAAAGTGCGGCGTTGAGTACCGTCAACTGAAACGGATTCGGGTGATAAATGGAGAACGGAGGTAAAAAGAAAAAATAGGCTCTCGATACAAATTCGGAAATGTGTTGTGTATTTCATGTTATTTAAGGTACCTGAGACAGCGTGTTCCTGAAAAAAATTGGTCCGTTTTAGAAAGGTATATTTAAAAAAAAACAATTTCTGTTTGGTAAAATAAATACCAGCGTTGAGTTTCACTATTCGGCATACAATTAAAGAGGACAATGGAGTATTTTGCCTCAACGATGAGTTTTGTCTTATCAGCACGGAAAAATAAAAAGAAAAATAATAATCTTTTCTCCTAATGGGAATCGAACCCACAACCACGTTTACATTCAAACGTCTCCCATTGCACCACGATGGCTTTTTTATATTATAATCAATATATAGCATGCATACACCCCATTCATAGACACTAATGTAAACAGGTGCGAAAGGACCCCCTGCCTCTTACAAATAAAACTTGCACTTCAAATTAACAACCTACATTTTTAGTTCATCTTTGTTAATCCACTCAAGTGAAAGAAGGGTGGAAATCTAAGAAATGACCCCAGAATATAATGACACCCCTCTCGTGTAGATCTCATTGTTTTTGCCCAACAGTCCTTTGAAAGTGCGAGTGGAGGGAGATCAAGATATCTGGTCGGTATCTACATTTCACACCTACACGTAGTGTATGAAACTTGACTTACAATTACGACGATGTCAAATGTAGGATTGATTCCGGGTCTATAGAATATGCTGGAGAGGCTTTCGTCTGTTCGTCTATTTGTATTGAAAGCTGTCAAATGTACAGAAAACGTTACTGTTACTGTTTTGGAAATTTGAAGGGTTGTCAAGTAACTGAAGTGAAGAACATAGAAAATCAAACATGTTGAATGTCGTAAGGGTTCAACATGTTTTTATTTATGATTTTTTTCTTTGTCTAGAGACACATCACTCAGTACATCAGTTTTCAATTATTTGAAATATTTCCTGATATGATATGAATTAAATGCCATAATTTGGATTTAGTGCCCCTTGTTCTTTCAAATGGTATTTAAACTCCGGCCATGTCTTTCAAATGTACCTTATGAATTCGATATACGTTGTTGACTCGGGCAACATCTCATCTTACCAACATTATAACGCTCCTTTCCGCATAATATAGTAGGCGGAATTTAACGCCGCACCTTACCTTACGAACTATTCCAAAAATATAAAATCTATATACATATTATTTACTCCCATTTCCCCAAAAGCCCATCCAATCCATGATAAATTCGCGACAAGCTATTTATTTTGGATTTCCATAGAAATCTTGTTGTCTTCCTCAAACATTGATACGTGATGTTCGATATAGGGAACTTGTTTGGTTAGGGTTTCTATTTGGCTTGCACTTGAGACGATTTCACAACGCTTTGTTAAAAATACTGCCATACAATTTTCTACTGTTAGTGATGTGAGCAAATATGAGTATTTTAAAAGCAAAATTGATAAGTGTCATTATGGTATAACATGTCATTTCAGTATGTTTATGAGAGCTTAGGAGATCTCAACCGACTTCCGAATAAGGTGGTTCTCAATTGTACTATTATTTGATTTTTTTTTGTTAATTTCACGCTGTATCCCACATATAGAAGGGTAGGCAGAGGGAACCAAAGAACCTAGTGTTAAGACACTCCGCTCTCTTTCAACAATTCCGGTCCCCACTTTCCTTTATTTTTTATGTATGTGTGTTTTTATGTGAGTGAACCAATTTTGATTATCCTTTTTTTATATGATAGTTAGTGTTTCTGATGTAATTCAGTGCTTTGATGTAGGTAGTTCATCATTCTTTGTTAATTTTTTTTGATGGAGGATGTGGTTTCTTTTTGGTTGATATATTTTATCGTATTAGTATAGAGTGGGTAAAAAAATAGATAAATAACCCAATTTATTCTATACTTATACGTTACTACAGTGTAATTGAGAAGTTAAACTCCATACTATGCAGTTGGGCTAAACAAAAATAGTTTAATAGTTCAGCCAGATACTTACTACGATGTCATACAACAATTTTTTTTAGCTTCACGCTGTATCCCGCATATAGCAGGGTAGGCAGAGGGACCCTGAGAACCTAGTGTTAAGACACTCCATTCTCTTTTACAATCCCGTTTTCTGCTTTCCGCCAAATTGAGGCATTGCGTGCTGAGTGGCGAAACTCAACGCCGCGCTTACCTTGTTACTAGAGCGAGTCAATGAATTGCTAGTTAATGCTAGATAATATTTAACATTTTCATTTCCTGAAGCAAGAATCGAACCTACAATCTACCGGTAGGCCTCAGACTAATCTTTACACACAAAAAAATATTTTCAAGAAAAAGAAAAATAAAAGTAAAAAAGAAATGAAACAAGTAGAGTTCAAGTGCCACAATGTGCTTTATTAATAAACTGAAGAACCCTTAAATTATTTACAAGAGTCCAACTTCACTCGAGTTAGTCAAATCGATAATCGATTGCCAAATCCTTTAATCATTCGATTGTTGTCAAAAATGAATACAGAACAAAAAGGACCATGTGATATGTTATATCTTGTTATTAAAAAAAAACACAAATAACTATTTAAAAATAATCGATTTTAAACTAATAATCGATTTTAACGACAATCTGTTATCGATATGGCCCAAAGTTTGGATTTAGGTGCATTACAATAAAAAATCCAAGCATTAAAGACTTACATACAATTGACACCAAATAATGAAGAAATCTTGAGATAAAATGTTAAAATTTTCATGAACCAAAGTGCAAATACAATTAAAACTCTAGCTAAATTTATCCCCTGATTTTCCTTATCTAAATGGACTTGGCGATGATGAAAAAGCATACTTATAAAATAATAAATGTATGGAAAAAATGATTTTTCATACATTACACATTATACTAGTACTAACTACAAAATTCCAAACTTAACTGAAACAAAAATTAACAATCATCTAAATTAATCACATAATGAACTAAGATGATAATAGGATATTCGCGAGAGCTTATACTTGTATGGCTTCAACATGTAAAAAGTTTAATTTTTTTAACTAAAAGTCAAAAATTTCATTTATTAGCATATATTTGCGACTGTAAACGCGACAGGTTATGGGTTCGATTCCCACTCCAGGAAATGGATCTTTTAATTTCCTTGGTTTGGTAACAAGGCATAACGCGGCGTTGATTACCGCCACTCAGCACGCCATGCCTCAATTCGGCAAATAAATCGGAAAGTGGGGAACGGAGTGTATTAACACTAGGTTCCCTTTGTCCACCCTGCTATATGCGGGATACAGCGTGAAGTTGTAAAATATATATATATATATATATATATATATATATATATATATATATATAATTAGGCAAATTACATGTTATTGTAGTGTAGTCAGAGAGAACCTAGTGTCAATACACTACGTTCTTTACTTTCTACCATAAATCGAGACATTTCATTGAGTTGCGGAACTCAACGCCGCATTGTACCTTAATAGAGTGGACAAAATGAAAATAATTTAAATATTCCCCTATTACAAACATTCGTGTTTAAAGTCAGATTATTTTAATGATTTATATATATATGTAGCCTGATTTTAAGACATTTTGTTGGTAATATATAAATCACAATTTAATAAGAGTCAAACTCTCACAAACTCTCGCGTCAAAAAAGTAACTAATCCCATAATTATAAAGAAAAATAACGAAAAAACTAAAAAAACACACATTCTAAATGCTTATGCATACTGTTGTTGATTGTGATACTCAAAATGCTTTTTGTACATGTTTGAGGAACTAGATTTAGATTTAAATCTAGATATCTAGATTTAGGCATACTTTTAGCTTTAAATGTAACTTATAGGTAAAATAATCTGAAATATCCTTCCACAATTATAATTTTTGAACTAATTAAGAAACGCAACTGAAATTCAATTAAATTTCGTTTTGAAAAAAAAATGTTAAATTTGCAATTTATATTACATACATATTCAGTATATTATTCGGCTTCACGTTTTATCCTTTAACAGGTTAATCGGAGAGAACTTAGTTTCAAGACACTCCGTTTTCTGTTTTTCTTTTGAATTCGGGACATTACGTGATGAATGGCGGTACTTAACGCCGCAAACTTTTTAGAACGGGGAAATAAATAATAACTTAAATATAATTCCACCGAGTGGGAATGGAATCCGAAACTAATTTAATAAGCAT
Source organism: Philaethria dido (assembly GCA_033558755.1). Lineage (NCBI taxonomy): Eukaryota > Metazoa > Arthropoda > Insecta > Lepidoptera > Nymphalidae > Philaethria > Philaethria dido. The sequence continues at coordinate 66,181 of JAKGSA010000928.1, forward strand.
TCGATGTGTCACAGCACCGATATGATATTTAAATTAATTTGTTAATTTTTTCTCTATAAGATCTATCTACCTAAAGATCTCTGCCTTTCTAGAACTATCATCAGTTCATTTTTAACGCGTATTTCAAAGACAACATAAGTAGAATCTTTTAAAATATGGCTAGGTAGAGAGAGGAGCGCGGACAGTGGAGGTGAACATCAATGCGCATTTTAAAGGGCCCCTTAAACCTACACATGGGTCGTAAGTCCCAAGCACTCTCTAAACTCCTCTCTCTGCAACGCGATGAGCACCCGCACGGTAAATCCATGCATTGCTAAGCAGTTTCTTCTCACAATTATATTCAAATTATTTCCACTCTGCTAAGACATAGCGCGTTCCACCGGTTAATCACGTAATGTCTCAATTTCAGACAGGAAACGGCGAACAAAGTGTCTTAACACTAGATTCTCTTTGACTACCCTGCTATAAAGCGTGAAGCTCTTTTATTTATATTTTCATTTAATATATGTATGTCAAATGTATTTGTATGAATCGATGATAATAATAAAACTTTGAATATTTTCAAACTAGAACAAGGCACACATTGAAAAAAGGAACTTGGTTGGACAAATTGTGTTTACATACTATTAAAAAATCGGAGAAATATTGAAATTTCGTATAAAAAAATTAACGTAGCAGGATTCGAACCCATACCTTTTAGAAGCATTCTATCTAATTAAGCCATACGTTCATATGCCACGTTGAAATTTTTACACGATTATTGTTACGGTTAAATTCTACAATGTGTATAGAAAACTACACTAAATCACGTTTTCAGAGTCGAAAGCTATTTATTTTAAAAGCAATATACAGTTAGCTTTATTTAATAGAAAAGTGGACATAAAGTGTAATTGAAGTGAATATTTAAAGATAAAATCAAATTACTTCTATTAGAGACTACAACTGCACTCATAAACGTTAATTAACATTTAATCGTCATTAAATTTAGTAAAAATAGTACTTTTCTTAACTTCACGCAGTATCCCGCAGATAGCGTTGTAGGCAGAGGGAACCTGAAAACCTATTGTCAAGATACTCCGTTCTCCATTCCGTTTCCCATTTCATAATAGTAATTAATTTAACGCTGTTTAAACGCTAATTGACGTTTCTGAGTACGGTTGTTGTATTATAAAAAACTTTTACACTTTATTAGAGAAGAAGAGGAAATCTAAAATAAATAAAGCAAATAGTTTCATTGCACTTTTAACTTTAACGTTTAAGTACTGTCGTCATGAATATAGTCAGTTATCAGAGAGTAGAGACAAAGACGCTTTTATTATATAGTTAATATATTTTTTAAAAGTATTTTTAAAAAAAAGTAAGTTAATATTCATTAGCATTTATTCCTCGGTTGCATAGAATTTGATTATACTCGATTATACTCGATTATACCCGATTATACTCGATTATACTCGATTATACCCGATTATACTCGATTATACTAAAAAAAAAATTATACTCGATTATACTCGATTATACCCGATTATACTCGATTATACTTGATTATATTTGATTATGCTTGATTATACTTGATTATTTGGTAACATTATGTATTTTTTGATACATGCAAAGATAATATGTGTAGCTAAATCCATTGTCTTGGTTATTTATTACCAAGTAATAAATGATTACTAAAAAATTGTAAAGCATTGTTCGTAAATTCAGTTTGATAAGTCATTGTTTGATTGACTCCAGTAAATTGACTGACATTAATTATTTTTTTTTATTTCGAATTTCATTATCTAATAGTTTAAAACATAATTTAGTGAATTAACATACAAGTACTTTCTTCTGTCAACCTTTTAATAATGTACCAAAGAAAAGGTTTTATACCTATAGTAGATTATATTATACTTTTTTTAAGATTTATTAGGAAAAGGTTTTTCCATAAAATAAAGAAAGCTCTTCTTCTCTACTCTCTGAACAAAATTCTTTCCATAAATGAATCAGTGAGTGCAGAAACAACGTAAGTCCGGATTTTCAAATGTTGTAGGAAGGAGAAAAAAGTGTATAACTTTCCTTTCTAAGCTTAGTTTAAATCGATTACGATTTTTTGCATTTTTTGTGACTTATGTTGTTTCTGCACTCACCAAATCAAATGTATCTTGCAAGAAATGTTCAATATACGACACGATATGCAGAAATGAGAGAGCAGATGATATCTATCTCACTCACACAACCATGAAAACCTAAATATATACTTGACACTTTAAGTTAATATAATTAAGTAGATATCGGACTATATGTAGAGACTGTAGTGTTAATTTTCTCCGTTCTATTTTTCCGCCTATTTTAATTATTGTTTGCGGAACTTAACGCCGAATTTTATATAACCAGACCAGGTAAATGAAAATAATTTGAAATAGAAACAATTGTTTTGAAATTTTAAAGTTAATCAATTAGGAAACGAAAAATCTGCATGCAGCGGGAATCAAACCCGCGCCTCTTGGAAACCATATAAGCGCTCCCACTAAGCCATACGTTTACGGGTTGGTTCAGATTTTTATACGTTTTTTAAATATATAAACAATTTCTCTATTGTATATGCAGTTAAACTCTGCCATTCTCCATAGTTACTTTTCAGTTTCACACTTCATATCCCATATAATAGGGTAATCAGAGTATCTAGTGACAAGACACTCTGTTTACCACTGACCTTTGAGAACACAGTATCAATTATACTGGAGGAAGGTCACGTAAAAATCATGAGGACCCCCCGGAGGGCATGCATGAAGAGGTTATTGACTGTGGACGAGGCGAAAGAGGTATGCAGGGACCGTAGCGTTTGACGCTCCGTTCTCTCTGACTACCCCGCTAGGGATAAAGCGTGAAGCTAGGTAGGTAGGTTGAACATCGAAATTTAACACCCCAATTACCTTCTTAGAGCAGAGAAATAAGAATAATTTAAATATAATCCTACCCTGAGTGAAATAAATTATAGCCCGATGTCTCAAAAAGCCTTAGGCACTTACGGCATACACACATTTTGGCATTATTTCTACTTTAATAATTTCATCAATCATAAATTTATTATTTCAAAGAAAAGAGAGTTACATCACTCCTTTCTACTATGGATGTCTAGATAAGGTATAAAAAATGTTTTCCACGAGCATTGAACCTGTGACCGTCAATATATACTTCGCTTATATGTAAAAACGTTAGTGACTTATCATAATTTGAATGTCGATTTTTATGTATTTCATTTTAATGAAGCAAATATTTTGACAAATTATCAATTATTGTTATAAAATAATTATTTTAATATATTTGGTAAGATAAATGGAAAAATTATTAACACGCAACGTGTAAATCTTTTCACGTCATTCACGTGAACTTTCACGTTATTAAGAAGTTAGTTGCCACTTTTCAGTTTTAATTCATTATTAGAACATGAACTTTAGATTTCACGCTATTCATAGAAAACATAGTGAAAAGACACTTAGCTCTCCGCATTCTGTCTAAAATTATATAAAATATATATATTTTGAGTGACAATATATACATGATATATTTTGGCAATTAGATGAAAAATTGAAAATACAAACATACCCACAAATGGAATTCGAACCTACAACCACTTTATTCTTTACTCTTTTATTACAATTCCTTTGTATAAAATCCAAAATTTTATTTTAGAAGCGATGTGATTAAATAGAACGAGGAACGTGATTTTCGGTTGCTTTCGTGAAAACGCTGATGTAGAAATCCTGAAGCAAATAATATACCAAAACCGTTTTCATATTACGAAATTTTTTCATACATTTGACGTATAAGATTTAAATATTTTCAGTAGTTTAATTCAATTTTACAAAAAGAGAAACGACTTCAAATAAAAGTGAAATTATTACGAATAACTCAAAAACCAATCGTCCGATCTTAAGTAACAATTTTGTATGGAACCACATTAGAGACTCTACCTATCATATGAAAAAAAGTAATCAAAATTAGCTCACCCAGCAAAAAGTTATGCGATAACATAAAAATACAATTGAATGAAGAACCTAACTTTTTTAGAAATCGGTAAAAATCAAAATGACAAACACTGCAGTTAATATTTATTTGGCCGATACTAATAAAAAACTATCATAAAACTGAGTTAGTGGCAGAAAACTGAATTTCATGAAATAAATTACATATATATAGGAAAAAAATACTTTTTGTATTTTATTTCACAATATAAAGTTATATTTATGTATGTTTATATATATTTATGGTCGTTTATAAGTATTTATTTATTGTCTGCATATAGAAATTTTGGTAGAGCGAAAGTGTAACTTATGCTAGTGTACTTACATACTGACTTCTTTGTCACAGCACAATTTAATTTACACAAAAGTGTGAATTCTCACTAATTTTTAGTGCTCGAAGGAAAAAAAACTAACTTAATCATGACCTCTCCAATTATATCGAACATTTATCAATTCTAGGAGGTAACAATGCACTTATTACTATGAATAATTATTGAAGAACAAAACTATTGTATAATCTATTATATATTTAGAAAACAAATAAAATTTGAACGCAGCGGGACTCGAACCCGCGCCTTTTGGAAACCGTCCGTCCGTCCGTCCGTCCGTCCATCCGTCGTTTGGACGATTTCCAAGAGTCGCGGGTTCGAAGTCCCGCTGCGTTCAATTTTTTATAAGTTATCTAAATATGTTTTTCGTTTCTATTTTTTATATATATTTTCAAAATATTTTGAATATAGCAAAATTTCAGGTTGTTTTAATTATTTAAAAAAAAATGCTTCTTGCTTGACAGACAGAACATAGTGTTAAGACAATTAGTTGTCCATTTACCGCCATTTCGAGACATTGCGTGTTAAGTAGCAGAACTTAACGCCGCTCTTTATCTTATTTATGTAATTTTTATAATAATTTTCATCTTTCTCTTATATTTAAATTCATTTCAATATATGTAAAATAGCACAAGGTAGTTTTATTCTTCAATAATTGTCCTGAAAACCTTAAAATACAACACATTAAATGACAAAAAATGAAATAATATACCCAATTACATTTCATACAATACACATTGATAATCAATTACACAAACAAGGAGAAAAGAGGGCTAAGCTCTTTGTTTTCCACTTCTTAAAGAGTAAGCCCTTTATTTTCGAATGTTATTAATATTTTATTATCAATATCTATGTATATTTATATTTAAGCTAACTAGATGAGAGCAATCTATTAAAGTGATTTAAATATTCTGTTTTAATCCTTTGCATATTAAAATTAAAAAAAAATCTATTTCCACGTACTTCCATGAATTTGAACAAACATTATACATATCATATTAAGACAAAAAAACAAAATATCCCAGGTTCGATTCTCGACTGACTAAATTAATAGATTACTCCCATCTTATATACAAATTCGTTACCAAACATAATTCCATAGAGCACAGAACATTTTGTACTGTAAAAACGTAGACGCAATGAAGAATAAATGTAAAATTAAATAACGTAAATTATCCTGTCGTACTCGTCTAGTAATTTGATTGCCTTTCGAAGGAAAACTACCGGTTCTGTAAAATTCTTCTAACATGACATCTTTTTCTATAAATCTATCGTACAGCCATTGGGTCATGCCTTCGTTGTCTGTTGGTACCTGAAAATAATATATATGTTAATATATTTATGAGACCATTTTTGGACTAAATTTAATTATTTCGAACATATATATATTTTTAAATTCACGCTGTATCCCGCATATAGCAGTGTAGACAGAAGGAACCTGAGAAGCTAGTGTTAAGACACTCCGTTCTCTTAAAATTTCCGTTCCCCACTTTCTATAAAATTGAGGTGTTGCGTGTTAAGTGGCGGAGCTCAACGCCGCGCTTTGACTTAGTTACCAGAGCAAGGAAATGGAAATAGGCGACATGAAATGATATATTATCATCAAGACAGGCCTCATAATGTTTTAGAGGCCTTTTGTGGTGCAGAGGCACAAGCGTGTAAACATGTTATAAAAATATGGCCAATTCTGTTAAATATTAATAACAAAGTTATAAAACTAGAGTCTTAGGGAAAAAAAAATTTTTCTTTTTTTTTAAGGTTCACGCTGTATCCTCAACGTAGCAGGATAGGCAGAGGAGTTCAGAGATCCTAGTGTTATGACACTCCGTTTTCTGTTTCCTGTATTTTATTACAAGCCGCGCTTTGCCAAACTAAACTACTAGATACACCCGGCGCGCGTCGCTACGCCAACAACTAAAATATATTTAAGAAAATTTCTGAGTTCATCGATGACATACAGACAAATATTCATTTTTATATATTCCTCTGTGTAAAAATACATGGTCATGAAAACCAGTAGGTTTTCATGACTATCGGTTAACGGGGCAGAAGTTGCTACTCTGCAGCCCCACCTGGTGGTGAATGGCATCAATGAGCATATTATACAAACCTTCTCCGTGAAAAATACATATATTTATCAATTTTCATGATAATCGGTACAGTAGTTTTTGATTTCATCATCATTCAGACAAATTTCATTTTTGTAATATTTTCCTGGACTGGGAATCAAACCCACATCCTGTCGCGTTTACAATCGGAGAACCATTTCATCTTAAATCTAATCTAATCTCAAATAACACAAAAGTAATAAAATTTAAAGGATAAACTCGTCATATATCTCGCACTATAAAAACTAATAACATTTTATCCTTTGAAAAATCATAAATATATCGATGACATATTATCAAATGATTATTTTCTATGCAATAAAGTTTTGGCGTAAATCCAAATGTTAACGTTGCCAAGACCTATATCGCTCCTTTAGACATGGTTCAGTAAGGTTCTTTATTTTCTCTACATTTTGCGAGTTTTTTAAAGTACTTTGTTTTTGATACGACCTACTTTTGTGACCATAAATTGGGCTAGACTGCAAAGCCGTGTTTTTTTTCGGATATTTTTGGCTTTTCAAGAAATTAAAGTTCAATTAACTGGGTAGATGAAACAAAAAGATTCAAAATAGATTTTCAGAAGAGATTTTTTTAAGAATTTGTTTAAAATGGAATATAACTTAAATTATTGTTATTTTTTTAACTTCGAGCTGTATCCCGCACACATCAAGGAAGGCAGAAGGAACATGCGAACCTAGTGTTAAGATTTTAGTTCCTAATGCATTGCTAAGTGACGGTATACAAAGTCGCGCTTTGTTGCCAGAGCGAGGAAATGAAAATACTAAATATTATTTAATATTTTCATTTCCTGGAGTGGGAATCAAACCAAAACCCGTCGCGTTTACAGTCACACGCTTGTGCTTAAGCAAAAACTTAGTAACCCTTTTTACGAAAATTACGCGGACGGAGGAGCATGAAACTTGGCACACTTATACTTTATATAGAGAAGGAGTGCAGAATGGCAATCTTTTTAAAATAATGCATAAAATATATTAAATTAATAAAACATATGTTACACCCATGTTTATATAAAGTGACATAAACGTTGCTAGGCAACGCGTTGTTAACGCGTTAACGGGGACCCTAGTATCTATTAAAAGAGAAAAAAGGAGAGAGAGTCACTCACCTCACTGCTAGGATAAAGCCTATAATGTAAATGCGTAGTGCACGGGTCTCTAATACCACATACAATATCTTGCAAGTGTAAGGGTATACGGTCAGGGTACGCGATAGTGACGTCCAGGATCCACTCGATGGTGTCTCCGGTTTTTGTGTCGATTATTTTAGTGTTGTTCTGGTTGAAATCATCTGTGAAGGAAAATTAATTGGATAATTAAGTACATACACATATAGCTTGACGCTGTATCCCGCATATAGCAGGGTAGGCAGAGGGAACCTAGTGTTAAGACACTCCGTTCACCATTTTCCGGCGAATTGAGACATTGCATGCTGAGTGGCAGAACTCAACGCCGCGCTTTGCCTTGTTACTAAGCCCAGGAAATGAAAAATTTCATTTCCTGGAGTGGGAATCGAACCCACAATCACGTTTACAGTCGCACGCTTGTGCCTTTGCGCCCCGACAGGCCTTAAGGCTGTATGGTTGTACAACATTAGAAGCTATCATATAAAAAAAAAAATATCAAAATTAGTTTACGTAGTAAAAAGTTGTGCGGTTAGACACTTAAATAATGCAGTCAAATTGATAACTTACTCCTTTTTTGAAGTCGGTTAAAGAGGTAATTCCACGCTTTTTTCCATATTAAAACTCATTCGCCCATAACAATATTTTTACATATTATATAGGTATGCCAAGATTACTATTGAAAAAAAGCAGATGCAAGTTTTTTCTCGCATAGCAAGGTAGTAAGAGAGAACCGAGTGCTAAGACACTCCGTTCTTTTTTCCCGCACGAGTTCAAGATGTTGTATGTTAAGTGACGAAACTCAACGCCGCGATTTGTCTTACAAGAGCTGTACTCATGAACATTTTGAGTTCGATTCGAATTCAGAGGAATAATTATATTTATTTTCATTTCCTTGCTTAGGTAAGAACAAAGAGCGGCATTAAGTCCCGCCACTCACACAAAGTATTAAAATTGGCCGAAAAATGGAGAATGGAGTGTCTTAACTCTTTGACCTTACTATATATACATAATACATATATAGAGAAACATAAGGTAAAAATAATTTAAATAGAATTAAATTCTACCTTTCTTATTAGCTTGCTTAGACGTGCTTGCTCCTTGGTCGATGTGAGGTCCAACTTCCTCCATAATAATCTTCATTGCACCAGCACGCGGTAACGATACGTATTCTAACTTTGGCAGATTATTTTTCTCAGCAAATCTGTATACGAATAATATAAATTGATAACATAGAGACCATCTTGGCACAATAGGACATCGTTGTGGGTTTGATTTCAACTCGGTGGAGTGATAATATTTAAATTATTTTAATATTGCTATACTCATAAAAATATTTATATAGAGATATAAATAAAAAAAAAGATAGAAAAAAAAATATATATAGAAAAGAAAATTAAATAATTAAGTATTTACCAAAAAAATAAAACGGACGTCATATAAAATGCACTAAAAACTAACATAATTACAAATAACTCAAAAACTACTCGTTGGATCTTAGCTAAATTCAAATGAGACCCCATCGGAAACACTGTCTTATAAAACCAATATCATCAAAATAACACACATAAAAATACAGTAGAATTGAAAACCTCCTTTTTATAAAGTCAGTTAAAAAAAGCAATACCTATCCATTATATCCAATGAATAAGAAGAAAAAACAACTATATCTGCATTTCCACATTGAAAAATCAACAAATAATTGCAAAATCATTTTCAAGCTCAAACGAGTTCGAATACCAGCTTTTAATTGACGCAAAAAGTTGACCTTTACAAAAAAAATATATACACATTCAAAAAAACAAATGTATCAATAAATTGAAACTTTTCATAATAACCAATTTCGTAATACCTGTACCATTGTAGAAGCTTTCATTCGCCGTACAAGTATATCGCCTGCTTCCGAATGGCCGATACCGGTATTTTATTCCCGAGCATTATTTACAACATAGAACAAATTTTGTATTGGAAATGGCATATTTTTAATATAATAATATATGGTAGGGAGAAAAAGTTGTAATTGTTAATGTGTGTGGTTATGGGTTCGATTTTCATTTGGGGAACGATTATTAGTCAATTATTTTTCATTTCTTTGCTCTATTATGACAGAGTGCAGCGTTGAGTTCCACCATTCAACATGTAATGTTTTGTATTCGGACGGAAAGCAATGCATGGAATAGAATTTCCGGTGATTATCTTGCTAAGCGGGATAAAGCATGAAACTGCTTTTGCTTTTTTATTTTTGCCATGGCAAGACAATTTACGGCGTTAAGTTCCGCCACTCAACACGCAAGTTTCGATTTTAAGCAAAAAGCGGAGAACAGAGTATCTTGACGCTATGTCCTCTCAGAATACCCAGCCATAATATGAAGCACTGTTTTTTTTTTTAGCTTCACGCTGTATCCCGCACATAGAGGAAACCTGAGAACTTAGTGTTAAGACACTCCGTTCTCTAATCCGTTACCACTTTTCGCCAGATTGAGGCATTGCTGAGTGGCGAAACTCAACGTCGCACTTTGCCTTGTTACCAGACCCAGGAAATGGAAATATTAAATATTATTTAAAATGCATATTTCCTGGAGTGGGAATCGAACCCACAACCTATCGCGTATACAATAACACATTGTGCCTCTGCGCCACGACAGGCGTTTACTTACTAATTTAATATACTTCCAATACATTGTAAAAAAAAATCGGCTGTCTTCACTTTGCCACACAAACTTTAACGATGCCAAATTTCATACTTCCGTACGCATAGTTTACGTGAAAAGGGGTCGAAAGTTTTTCCTTCACGATGATAGTAAATCTAAATATCATGACTCTATTTTTCTAAGTTTTTTAAAGTAAACTTTATTGATTCTCAAGTATCTTCTATAATTCTGGGAGCAGAAAGAATTTGATGAATATGATTCGACTGTTTTTTTGTGTGTAACGCATAATTTTTTACTGGTTGAACCAGTTTTGATGGTTCTTTTTTCATATTATAGCTATAGTTCCAGATGTGGCAAGTAGTTTATTAGTTATTCGTAATAATGTTACTTTTTAGTACATATTTGAAGCTAGGTTCACACTTTATCTCACATAACAGTGTCGAGAGAACCTAGTGACAAAACACTCCGTTCACCACTTTCCATCCGAAATTGAGACATTGCCTGTTAAGTTGCGTAACTCAACGCCGCGCAAAACTCTTATTTATATTAATTCGCTATTAAATTTCTGTCTTTACCATTTCCTATATACAATTCTAACAAGTACCAATTTAATGGAGGCCGTATCTCGTTATTCTAGAGTGCCTACGATTTGTCTACGGAGTACTTGAAAGAAGTATCGTTAACAACATAAGCTTGAATATCAATAATTGTTTATACTAAGAGAGTCTTAAAGTACCTACTTACTAATACGTGCTGGAGGCAGTAATATTTTTATAATTATCTGAAATGTTTAAGTACTTTATGGATGCGATCGTGTTACTAATTGGGAAATAAGAGGATTTTTTCCGTTTAGAGTGGGTTTTGTTTAATTTTTAATATTTTTTTATTACTTTAATTAAATGCTATTGATTATGGGTTTGATTCCTATTCGAGGGAATAATTATATTTAATGAGCTCTTTGATTTTCGCGATTATCACACATATCACAGTCCGTGGTCACAGGTAGACTACTGTAAAGTGGTCAGAACGTCAGTTTTCCAAAATTGTATCTTCGAATACTAAAATGTACGAGATTAATCCGGTTAAAATAGTTTCATTTAATTATATTTAATTTATTTTCAACTTCATTTCGAGAAATCCTGTCTTAGTGCTTGCATACACTTCCCTAGTCACCTACACGCCACATTTCAGCGTTCTCTGGTCAGTTTTGCCTGCATGTTGTCTGTCAGTCACTTAGTAAGGGAAGGTTACCGTCATTTTAAATTTTCATATTAATACTGAATTATACTTTCTATTAAATATTTAAAGTTTCTGTTATATTTTCCTATATTAAATATGATTTCCGTAGAAGGCGTGAATAAGTTGATAAATCAAAACTACACATTTCAGAGCAGTCATTTTTAGTTTTAAATTTTACTTGAAAACCTTGTTTTTATGTCACTAGAATACTTTTTTTTACTCTAAGTTCATTAATTTGCTTGAAAATAAAATATTGAATAAAAAAAATGCCTACGTCTATTGATACCTAAATAAATGTATGTTGACTTATTAACATATTCACGCCTGGCACGTATTTATCATTAACTGAATAACTTCGCTTCAATACATTCTTCTTCTTCCTCCTAGCATTTATCCCGGCTAGCCAGGGTCTGC
>JAKGSA010000928.1:88071-114411 GCA_033558755.1 Philaethria dido
ATTTGTTATTTGGTTATAAGTTCGATTTTTATGATAAAAAAAACATTCTTCAATATTATATACAAGACGTTTAAAACTCATAATGTTTCATACATTGCGTTTATATCGATATATTATATTTTTTTTGTAATTTGGATAGGCAGTGAGAACCTAGTGTCTACATACTTTCTAGAAAAACTAGCAGCAAACTGTTCCATATATAACTTTTCGTACATTTTGTAAGATGAAATCTTGGTAAATCACGTAACTAAACGCCTTATTTCATCAAGCAAATAAACTTAATAATATCTTAAATAGGAAAATTACTCAAAGCGAGAATCGAACCTCAATCGTTTTAATACACACTGTACCACGATATTAACAACTCTATAGTAAGCTTATACTACTATAATGAGATTCCGAGTTCTTTATGAAAACCTATTCAATATTAAATTTTATTCAAATGATTTTCCTCATTTGATCTGAAAATGAAAATGTAGACTCTTCAACTATAGATTTTTAAATTAATATATATTAATGAAGTGAATAATACGTTTTCTATGGTAAAATAGACTGCGGCGTTGAGTTCCGCCATTTAGCAAGTAATATGTCGAATTCAGACAGTCACTGGAGAAAAGAGTGTCATAACATTGGGTTCTCTTTGTTTTTATTCCACATAGCAAAGTATTCAGACAGAAATTAGTGTCAAGACACTCCTTCGCTGCTTTTTGATCTCGAGACGCTTTGTCTTACTAGAACGGATTAATGAAAATAGTTTAAATATAAAAATTGCCTCGATTGGGAATCGAACCCACAACCAATCGCGTTTATTTATTATGATGTCAATCCTTATATTAAAAGAAAACCTTTTAACCACAACAATTTAAATTTTAAAATTCGATACATAATTAATATTTAAAAAAAAAAAAAAACCAACTTCGAATAAATATATTTAAAAGTACAATTGTTCCAAATAACTCAAAAACTACTCATCATATCTTAACTAAATTCAAATGAGAGTACATCAAAAGCACTAGCTATCACCTAAAAGAGGATCATCAAACTTGGTTTAACCAGTAACACATATAAATAATATAACACACATAATTATAAAGAACAAAAAACAATTTATTTGTTTTTATTCATGACGTAATTGCCTCTAGCGGCCTTATTTAATTAAGAGTGACGTCACATATCTAAGAACACACAACACACACAAAACACCTTACTTATATAATTCGGTCCAGTAGTTTGGAAGACATGAGGTAATAAATAATATTACAAACATACTCGTACATGATACACTCGAAAAACATAACCCTCCTCTGACATTGGGGTAAAAATACAGTCAAAATGAGAATCTCTTCATTTTTTCAAGTCGGTTAAAATGAAAATACCTTTCAGCCATCGCTAGCAGCTTAATTTAAAAAGTGCATACATAAAAATATTTATCTTCATACAGATTGCTCTTAGCATTTGAACAGTTTCGTTTATCGACGCTGCACAGAAGAGAGATTTGCATAAATAAAATACAAATTGTACTACCAAATGATATGCATTTATGTACCGTTACCTAGTTAACTGACTTTGAAAAAGAAGGTTCTCAGTGGATTGTTTTTTTTATGTGCTACCGTATCATCTTCTACTGGGTGAAATAATTTAGATGATTTTTTTATTAGTTAGTCAAGTTTAATTTAAGTTTAATTATGATTGGACGATTAGTTTTTGAGTTATTCGTAATAATTGTACTTTTTAGTGTATTTCCTTTAAGGTCAAGAAAGTGACGGAATAACTATATTAGGAATAACGCCTGTTGTGGCGCAGCGGCAGAAGAGTACGACTGTAAACGCGACAGTTTGTGGGTTTGATTCCCACTCTAGGAAATAGAATTTTTCATTTCCTGGGTTTGGTAACAAGGCAAAACGCGGCATTGAGTTCCGCCACTCACCACGCAATACCTCAACTCTAAGGAAACTGGGGAACAGAAATGTTGCGGGGTGTCATAGCACTAGGTTCCTCTGCCTACCCTGCTATATGCGGGATACAGCTTCACGAGGCTATGAAAAAAAAGTACAATAATTACCAAAGTGGGAATCGAACCCACAAGCATCGCATTTACAGTTAAACACTATTCGTTCATAACCTCAAATAAACTAAGAATCCCATATGTCAAAACAAACACATACTCGGAGACACTCATTAATATAAATAGAAAAAGGGGTAAAAACTATCGTAGTACTAAAAACGTATATTAATTTCAAGAAATGTGAGGCAAAGTAAGGGTCTTGGTTATTGCTCTGTTAAGGGCGAGGGGAGACTAAACCTTTTAGTGGAAGCACCTGTATAAAATATATTTTTCTTGAGAAAAAAAATGTATAGAAACACAGTGAAATGTTGGGAAATGAATAGATAGGTCGTGGGTTCGATTCCCCTATTTTAGTTACGGAAAACCCAGTGTAAAAGCACTCTTTCCACTTTCTGCCTAGATTCAAGACATTGTGTATACGAGTATAGTGACGGTACTTAACGCCGCGCTGTGTCTTACCATATCGGGGAAATGAAAATTATTTAGATATAATAAACGCCTGTAGTGGCGCAGAGGCACAAGCGTGCGATTGTAAACGCGACAGGTTGTAGGTTCGATTCTCACTCCAGGAAATGGAATTTTTCATTTCCTGGGTTTGGTAACAAGTTAAAGCGCGGTGTTGAGTTCCGCCACTCAGCATACAATGCCTCAATTCCGAGTGTATTACCACTAGGTTCCCGCTGTCTACCCTGATATATGCGGGATACAGCTTGAAGCTATGTATGTATACTAATAAATTATTATACAATCTATAATATCCATAGATTGATTCGTAAAATTTCAAAACCGCTGAAATAACTTTGCTAGGCGGAAATTAAGTTTATAATTTGCCGGTTTCCAAAGTTAGGGGACGGTATAGGCCGATGCTTACCGGAATTATGTTTATTTATCGTTCATTTATACACTTGTTATTAGATTTCTGTTTATATCTAACTTACTGTTATGGTTTGTTCTTGTAATAGAATGTTTATTTTGAGGTAGCAGGTTCAAATATGTTATTAAAAGTAGAAAAGTTTTGAGAATACAAAATAAACGTAAAAAGGTGCATTTCTGCAATTATTCTTTGAATACTGTAACAGAATTTTACTTACCAAGGCAAAGCGAGGCGTTGAGTTCCGCCACTCAGCATGCAATGTCTCGATTCGGCGGAAAATAGGAAACAGAAATGTTAAAAAAGACCGGAGTGTCTTAACACTAGGTTCTCTGGTTCCCTCTACCTACCCTGCTATGTGCGAAATACAGCTTGAAGTTAATAAATAAAATATATAAATTAGCTGCGATTTCATGGTGTCGATTTTTCGTGACGGTACATGCGTCGCAAAACTGCAGTCTCAACAATTTCCCCAACGTGCCAAAAGTAGTATAACTTTAAAAATTCTATAGTTTAAAAGGATAACAAGCTACAGTCACGCTTCACGACTCTCATACTACTCAAGCCCTGCGCACGCGTCGTTCCGCTACATGCCCCTCATATAAATTGCATTCACCAATTATGTTAATATGTAACATATTAAGTTGTTAACAATAGCTTTTTGAAAATTAGCATAATTTTACATCGAGTTTTTTTTATTAATTATCGTATAAGGGCTCAATAATAAAGATTCTAACAAAACAAAATGAGCTCCAATGAGAAGCACTTAAAACTAAAATTATTACGAATAACTCAAAAACTGGTCGAATCTTAACTAAATTTAAATTGAACTATATCAAAGGCATGAGCTATCATATAGTAAAAAATCATCAAAAATGATTCACGCAGTATAAAAGTTAAATGTTAACTTAACGTTACAGATAAAATACAGACGAATTTAGAACCTTCTTTTTGATATCATTTAATAAATAGTAATATATCTTTATAACGCCTGTTATGGCACAGAGGCACAAGCGTGCGACTGTAGACGCGACAAGTTGTGGTTTCGATTCCCACTCCAGGAAATGTAAAACTTTAGTATTTTCATTTCCTGGGTTTGGAAACAAGGCAAAGCGCGGTGTTGAGTTCGGCCACTCAGCACGTAATGCCTCAATTCGACGGAAAGTGGGGATCGGAGTGTCTTAACACTAGGTTCCCTCTGCCAACCCTGCTATATGCAGGATACAGCGTGAAGCTATGTATGTATGTACCTATTATATACATAGTACAATTACTTAGCTTGTAACCCTTCGCACTTGTTTCCCTATCATATGTTTATTTTATGAGCACTCCGCGTTACCAGGACGGTAGTCATTATTTTAAACGATTGTTATAACGAATATCTAATAGCTATTGTGGAAAATTAAATTTATTGATTTTTGGTATTTAAATGTTTGAGGATGTAACTCCTATCGTGGCGCAGAGGCACAAGCGTGCGATTGTAAACGCGACAGGTTGTGGGTTCGATTCCCACTCCAGGAAATGTAAAATTTAGTATTTCATCTCTTGGGTTTGGTAAAAAGGCAAAGCGCGGCGTTGAGTTTCGCCACTTAACACGCAATGCCTCAATTCGGCGGAAAGTGGGGAACGGAATTGTTGAAAGAGAATGGAGTGCCTTAACACTAGATTCTCTGGTTCCCTCGGCCTACCCTGCTATATGCCGGATACAGCCTGAAGTTAAAAAAAAAATGTAGAGAGAAAGAACAGAAGAGAATAGTGTCCCATCACTGTATCAGATTTGACTGCATAATAAAGTAGACAATGAGAACTTAGTACTCCTTTCCTCTCCTTTTTACTATCACAACTTCCGTGAGCGAAAATAGTGAAAATATTTTATATAACAATTTTAAATAAGAATATCAAAATAATAAATAAGATATGTATGTATAATTTATAACGCCTGTCGTGGCGCAGAGGCACAAGCGTACGACTGTAAATGCGACAGGTTGTGGGTTCCATTCCCATTTCAGGAAAATGGAATTTTTCATTTCCTGGGTTTGGTAGCAAGGCAAAGCGCGGCGTTGAGTTCCGCCCCTCAGCACGCAATGCCTCAATTCGGCGGAAAGTGGGGAACGGAGCGTCTTAAAACTAGGTTTCCTCTGTCTACCCTGCTATATGCGGGACACAGCGTGAAGCTATGTATGTATGTATGTATGTATGTTATATAACTAAAAATATTTCAGCCTACATTAGGTCCCAATTTATTTCAAAATGTAGAAAGTCTAGTGTCCATAGACTCTCTGTGTACCCAACAATATAAATAAAAACAAAAAAGGGACACCCATCCCACCCATTTCTAGACAATTCAGCCAAAAAGGACAGTTTATGACTAAAAGGAAGGACATCTTCAAACTATTCAACTTTGTTAATAGTAATTTCGTGTACATGTTGGTTTTCCCCGAGGCGTACTACCGTCAACGTCATTGCGTAGTTTTTTAGTGCTTTCTTCCCACAGTGACTGCTAAAGTTGTCATGGTGAAATTAGTAAGGTGTGTTTTAATCGCTTTTAAATTTATATTTGATTGAAATTCTTAATGATCGCCTGTCGTGGCGCAGAGGCACAAGCGTGCGACTGTAGAAGTGACAGGTTGTGGGTCGATTCCCACTCCAGGAAATGTAAAATTTAGTATTATCATTTCTTGGATTAGGCAACAAGGCAAAGCGCGGCGTTGAGTTCCGCCACTCAACACGCAATGCCACAATTCGGCGGAAACTGGGGAAAAGAATTGTTATGAAAGAGAATGGAGTGTCTTAACACTAGGTTCTTTGGTTCTCTCTGCCTACCCTGCTATATGCGGGTTACAGCGTGAAGTTAAATAAAAAAAAAAAGATTTTTTGATATTTTTGATTATCGACCGTGCATGTGCGTAAAGGATATCGAAGCAGTGCCTAGAATTTGCGACCAAAGTATGTGCCTTAATTTATATGGCTTATTTAGAAAATATTAATATAGGCAGAGAGAATCAGATACTCCGTTCTCCACATTTAATAAATGTATAATAGAAAAACAGCTTCATAGTTCATCCCGTATAGAGATATACATACATAGCTTCACGCTGTATCCCGCGTATAGCAGGGTAGGCAAAGGGAACTTATTGTTAAAACACTCCGTTCCCCACTTTCCGACGAATTGAGGCATTGCGTGTCGAGTGGCGGAACTCAACGCCGCGCTTTGCCTTGTTACCAAACCCAGGAAATGAAAAATACCATTTCCTGGAGTGGGAATCGAACCAACAACCTGTCGCGTTTACAGTCGCACGCTTGTGCCTTTGCGCCACGACAGGCGTTCTCTCTGTTCTCCACAAATAATAGATTTATAATAAAACAACAGCTTCATACTTTATGTCGCATAGAGCTATAGAGATTTTTATTATTTTTATTATGGTCGGTAGAGAGAACTTAAGGTCAGGATACTCAGTTCGCAGTCTTTCGCCTAAATTAGACATTGCGTGTTGAAATGCATAGAAATAAAAATAATTAAAATATAATAATTCCCACGACTGAGAATCAAACGAACGACCATCGCGTTTACAGCCTGACCCACTTCGCCACGGTGGCCTCTATTTACGTATGGATGCCATAATATAATACAGATATATAATATCTATGTATAAATACGTAAAGCAACTTTGTACTCCTTTTTACGAAAATTACGCGGACGGAGAGTATGAAATTTGGCACACTTATAGTTGATATAGAGAAAGAGTGCAGAACGCTAACATTTTTTTAAAATAATGTATAAAAAGTCATTTGTACGCCAACCTATCTATATCTCTGCACATTATTTTCTTTTCCATGGTAGGGGTTGCCTGGAAGAGATCACCTGTGGTGATAAGGCCGCCTTTACACCAAAATTTTACTCACTTCTTTTATTTCTCTTTTTGTTTTTGTTATAATTGTTGTTGGTGTAATAATTAAATAAATAAATAAATAAAAAGTGTATAAAATTAACAAAATAAATGTTACACAAATTACTATGGTTTGACGTCCCAGTCTGTATAAACTAACATATACATACGAGTACATCGCTAAAGACAACGCGTTGTTAACGCGTCATCGGGGACACAAGTATAAACTATAATACATTATCAAACTAAGCTAATACAACACAAAACTACTTCACAACTACTTGCAGATAGAGAACCCTTCTAACTCACGCACCATAAGTTCCATAGTCAACGTGTTAATTAATTAGTATGAAAAAAACACATTAACCGAGTCGCGTGCGCAACGGAAGTTAACGAAGCGTGCTTCCGGTTTTAAAAGGTAATTCTACAAATATAAATATAAGTGAACAAAAACTATACTTTTACATGTTTTTTTTTGTTTTAATAAGAAACTGACCAGAAATAGGTTTAGGGTTAATTTATACGCGGTAGAAGTAGGCGCAAGGGGTAAGGGGGCAAAATCTCTCAATTTTTTTTTAACTTCACGCTGTAACCCGCATATAGCAGGGTAGGCAGAGGGAACCAGAGAACCTAGTGTTAAAACACTCCATTCTCTTTCAACAATTCCGTTCCCCACTTTCCGCCGAATTGAGGCATTGCGTGTTGAGTGGCGAAACTCAACGCCACGCTTTGATTTGTTATCAAACCCAAGAAATGAAAATACTAAATTTTTCATTTCCTGGAGTGGGAATCGAACCCACAACCTGTCGCGTTTAGAGTCGCACGCTTGTACCTCTGCCCCACGACAGGCATTTCTATTACAAAAACAGCATTTCAATCACTAACCGTAATTGGATCTAAATAATGAAAACAATGAAACAAAACGACCTTTTATTATTAGAAATAGCAATCCAATTGCAAGATGTCAACAAAACAAAGTTAAAATTTTCAAACCCAACGATTTCCGCTAAAATTATCAATTAAAGCAAATCGCCAAATTTCAATATCACAATTATAATAATAGACAAGTTTGTATTAATCAAACGATTGAGGATCACCCGGGGGGAGAACGATTGGGGGGAGATCGACCGGGGGGTGTTTTCAGGGGGTGTCTAGGAGGTGTTTGACCCGTTCCAACCAAGTTACTGTAACTCGGTAGTAACTTTAAAGTAAATAACAGACGACGGATGGGACTCGTAACAATGTAGATCTGTCTTCATTTAAAACTCTTTAAGGATAGTTGTAGAAAAATAGCTTTAACTATGTTTTAGATCATTATGGCGGAGTGGGATAGAGTTTAATCGTAAATGCAACTGGTTGCGAGTTCGATTCCCGCTCGGGGACATGCTTTGAGAGCGGGAAAATGAAAATATAAAAATATTCTCACTGTCCCAATCTCATAAGACAAAACGCAGCGATTGGTTACGCGTACAACGGAGTATTTATTATACCAGATTGTCTCAGTCTTTAATGTTAACCGTATAACATTTTACTGGGTGAACCAATTTTAATGATAATTTTTTAATATGTAATCAGTCTTCTGATATAGTCCCATTTAAATATAGTTAAGAACTGATGAGTAGTTTTTGAGTTATTCGTAATAATTGTATATTTCTTTGTTAAAATCTTAATTTTATTAGAAAATAAAGTACATAAAAATTTCCTACGTGTAATAGATACCGTAAAATTAAAAGTTATAAAAAATCGGAAGCCGGGCTGTCGTTATACGATATGGAAGCCTTTTCAAGCTTAGAATACTATTTTACATATATTTTATGTTTTTTATATCTAAAGTAGGTCAACAACAGATGCTTATAATTAAGATGAAATGCATTAAAGCGATTTGAAAAGAAGTGCACTAAAAAGTAATATTTTTACAACTCTAAATTACTAACTCCTGTCGCCTGACAGGTTGTGGGTTCGATTGCCACTTCAGGAAATGGAACTTTTCATTTCTTGGGCTTGGTAACAAGGCAAAGCGCGACGTTGAGTTCCGCCACTCAGCACGCAATGCCTCAATTCTGTGGAAAGTGGGGAACGGAGTGTCTTAACACTAGGTTCCCTCTGCCTACCCTGGGATATGCGGGATACAGCGTGAAGTTATGTATGTATGTAATTACTACCTCCAAAACTACTCATCAGAAGAATCAATCATTAGTAAAAAGCTATGAGGTAATAAATATAACACATAAAATATTCAGCCAAATTGAGGATTTCGTCTGTTTTTGGAGTCAGTTAAGAAACAATAATTAAATTACAGCAATTATTGTCGCGTTTTGAATAACTAGGCTAAAACTATGCCTGTAGAGAGTCAAGCCAAGAAACTGGCGATGCGGCAACCTAGTGTAATATTATTCAAGTAAAGACTGGACTCTTTTGTATTTCTAATTCTAAATCTATGAAAATTCAACTAGTAACTGGAAATCGATGCCTGTATCAGGTTCACACTCGATTGTCTGTCCTGTCTCTTAAAACAATGTTCTCCTTTTTGTCTTCAAATATAAGACATCTATTGCACGGAATGTTGAAACCTATGGTCTTATGAGATGTGCATGGTCTGACTAAAGCAAAATATTTTGAATATAGCTATTGCACTGAGTGAAATATTATAAAATCCATAACAAATATATTTATTGTATGACATTGTCAATAATATTTTTTAGTTAAATGAAACGCAAAATAATATGCCTGTTTAATATATACATTGAAGTTAGTTCTGAACACATTACATTGGTTAAACGAATACAAACTTTTGTAGGTATAATAAAAATTATGGCCAAAACAAAAGACAACATTATAAAAAAAGATCTCCACTTAACTAAACTTCAAACAATTCAATAACCAACAAACCAGAACTACGAATGGAATTGGCCAATGAAAGAAATTCCACGTGATCCATAACGTCCGGTCTAACCTGATCCCTATAATCTGGTCCATGTTCTTTAAAATATAAGTCAGCAAAAAAGGTGTAGAGGTCACCTGTATTTGGTATCTGGGGAAACAACAATATCGCAATTTATCAAACGAGCCTTATTGTTAACTCCCCTAGCAGAGTTTGGATGCGTATCCTTTTCACCCCAATGCATTTTGGACTACAAGCGATTTTGACCCCAATTATTTGGGCATTAAAAGCTAAAATTCCTCTAAAATAGGATCCCTTCACTCACGTATATATTTAAGGGTGTATAAATACAGGCTAAGCTCAGGTGATGCTTTCATTAAACTTTTTCGCGGAATTAATTTCAACTTGTTTTCTTGCAAAGTGTATTTGTACATGATTTGTTTGGTCCAAATATGATTGTGTTTTTCTTTGGGTTAAGTCAGTTTGTATGAATAATGACAAGATTACTTTTATCAGCTTAGAAAATTGCGCCATCGAAACATAAGTATATACACGATCTGTTTGGTTTCCATTTCTACTTGTCGCTAGGTTTGTCCTAAAAGAAGATAGGGTAACAATCAATCAATATTCTTGCGTCTTCTGATCTTTTTTTTATAGCAGAGATATACTGGAAGGGATTATTTGTGATGATAAGGTATAATTGTGTTTTTTTTTTGTATTTATTGGTAACTGATCATTAATGAGTTTACAGTTAATTTGTACGTCGTAAAAGTCGAGAGAAGAGGTATAATAGCGAAATTCTTCGGTAATCTACTAAAACATCTCATCCTACTAAAACAACCAGATCTTTGAATAGATTATACCTGTCCAAACCTATCTTTTAGTCTGTGTAATCTTTTTAAAATTGGTTAAGTAGAGGAAGTGGCTTGGACAGTGGGGGTGAGCGTAAATACCTTTTAAAAGAGCCCTTTAAGCCTACACACTTTAGTTGCAAGACCCAGATACTACGCCTAGCTCCCTTCAACAAGATGAGCTCGGTCGAAGATGAACACAGTGAATACATTGAATTACAAGTAGTTTTTTCCCATGTGTTTTATTCATCTTGATGAAATACAATATTAAATAAATAATATTAAGTTTTATAAGGAAGATATTTCCATTAATATGTCCATACTTTTATAATCAGAAGAAAACATATAGCTCACATCACTTAAAGAGGCGAAAAGTGGGAAACAGAAAATATACCCATTGAACATACTCAGAGCACAGAGCAGGGATGAAACAAAGACGAATGCATTACTTATTAGTTGGAGAGAATAATTACTTTGTAAGAGGCAAAAGGTTTTGCTATAGAGATCGTACGGTTAAGCACTTCGCTTTCTATAAACGACCCTTCCTGATACATTAAAGACTGGAGATGTATAGAAATATTTTTATATTGTAATTATTGATGCCATCGTGATGTAGTGGGACAGTGTTTTAGTTGTAAACGGGGTTGGGTGTATGTTCAATTCTTACTTAAGAGAAACGTGAAAATAAATTTATATTTGTCTCGAATTTAAGATGTTAGTGGCAAAAAGTAGAAGACGTTGTCTTAACACTCATTTCTCGATGACTACTCTGCTATGTGAGAAAAGGCCTCATGTTATAAAAAGAATGGTATGCAAGAATGAATGGCAAGAAAGGTAGCAGAACCAGTCAGGGGTCTTCACTCTCCTCCCTTTTGGGGGAGGAGGGGTGATGGCTTCAGGCTCTTAGGCCTATGGCCATGGGTTTCTTCACCGTCCATGAATATGGACGGGTCATCGGGTTGGCCCATAGGGCCTCTGTAGGGGTTCTATCTAAAAGATATCAGAACCAAGGTTGATCTTCAAAAACTTAGTGACCAATAATACTAGTTTCCGAGAAAAGCATGAAGACCATGAGAAAGAAAAAGTTTGGTAATCCATTTTCAGGAATTACTTATGTACTTACACAAAGCGTGAAGCTAAACAAAAGAAACAATATGTTCCTCAAATTCGACAATCACAATTCCTCAAACTCTGAAAACACTTAACAAATAACATTATTAAAAAACTTTCCAACGCCATCTTCAAATTACACTCGTAACGCATTTCTAATTTCACAAAAAGAAAGAAAAAGTCATAAGTATTGTTTATACTTATTTAATTAAAAATTTCGATTAAACGGACGTGGAACAGAAATCGCGCATTACCGCAGACGTAATAAGAGAACTTAGCGGGAGGGGGGGTGTTCAGAATAAAACATTTTCAAACAAATTACGCCGGAACAAATAAGCTTCGACTCGAGACAATATCACAAAAGGAAAGAATGAAAGCGACGTTTCAATAATAAATTATCAAAGAAACCATTTGCCTCCCTGTAGGCGTGAGGGCTGACACCTCCCTTTTTCATCGTGCCCAATCTAAGGGTTCCAATTTATAAAAATATCGCGTTAGAATTATATTGATTAAATATTTTGAAAATTATTTTATTTTATTGAGCACCTGTCGTGGCGCAGAGGCACAAGCGTGCGACTGTAAACGCGACAGGTTGTGGGTTCGATTCCCACTCCAGAAAATCATTTTTTTCATTTCCTGGGTTTGGTAACAAGGCAAAGCGCGGTGTTGAGTTCCACTCCGCACGCAATGCCTCAATTCGGCGGAAAGTGGGGAACGGAGTGTGTTAACACTAGGTTCCCTCTGCCTACCCTGCTATATGTGGGATACAGCGTGAAGCTATGTATGATGATGATATATGTATGATGTATTTTATTAAAAAGGATCAGTAGTTAAATTAAAAGGTAATATGTATTAAAAGGTAATTATTTTTTAATCATCATGGCAGAGTAAAACATAATCCAATTGTGAAGGTTATTGATTCAATTCTTAATCGATGTAATAATTATATAAATTATTTTCATTTCCCCACACTGGTAAAAGAAATCGACGTTAAGTTACGCTGCTTAACATGTAAAGTCCCGTTTCCGGACAAAAAACAGAGAAAATG
Source organism: Philaethria dido (assembly GCA_033558755.1). Classification (NCBI taxonomy): domain Eukaryota; kingdom Metazoa; phylum Arthropoda; class Insecta; order Lepidoptera; family Nymphalidae; genus Philaethria; species Philaethria dido. Next base: position 100,785 of record JAKGSA010000928.1, read on the forward strand.
TCTAAACATTTTCTCTGTTTTTTATAGAGCAGCAGTTTTAGCAGGATAGAGAGACAGAACCTAGTTTCTAAAAACTAGGTTCTCTATCCTACTACGTGAGAAAAGGTGTAAAACTAAGTAAAAATGGGGAACGCAGTGTCTTAACACTAGATTCTCAGGTTCTTTCTGCCTCTGAAGCTATAGTATAAGCACTACCCCGAATGAATAGTAAAATGTACCATATGCATAAAATCTGGCATAATCACTCATAGTAAATAAAAAAAAACTTTTAAAAATCGCTATCTCTCTAAACTTAGACCATACACCGCGGTGTCGAAGTCCTCAGTTATAAATTAGCGTTGGGAAGACAAAAAAATCAGAAATCGGGGGAGTAAATCTTTAACATGCGGATTGATTGACTGACGACGTCGCCGTAGTCTTTCGAAATTACATGGTAATATTTTAAAATCTCTGTTCATATTAGACGCTATTGTTGCTCAGTAGATAAGTTTCATACCGAAATTGGCAGTTGAGGTTTGAACTTTACTTATAATGTTAGGTTCAGAGAGAACTAGTGTCACGACACTCCGTTTTCCGCTTTGCGCCCGAGATTAAGATGTCATTACCATGCCTTGTGAACGAAAAAACGTTTTTAGAAAACGTATAAAATATTTTTGAATGCAGCGGGAATCGAATTTGATCCTCTTGGAAACCGTTTAGTCCGGGTTGGTGGATTCAAGTCCCGCGTTCAAATATTTGTCGTTTCCTAAGTGTATGAATAACGATTAAAAATATCAAAAATACCGTACTTTGCCTCAATTCGGCGGAAAGTGGGAACGGAATGTCTTAACACTAGGTTCCCTCTGCCTTCCCTGCTATATGCGGGGTACAGCGTGAAGCTATGTATGTATGTACCATGCTTTGTATTACTAGGGCTGAGAAAAGAAAATATTCTATATATAATCATTCCCCAATAAGGAATTCAACTCACTAATAATTGTTTTTACAGTCAGAACCTTTGAAATCTATCATTTGATAGTATTATTTTGTCGACCTGGTTAGGTAAAATATGGTATGGTAAAACATATTATGGTAAAATATTTACCTAAGTATTTAAACTCTTACTTACGTTACTTATATATTATACATACATATATACATAGCTTCACGCTGTATCCCGCATATAGCAGGGTAGGCAGAGGGAACCTAGTGTTAAGACACTCCATTCCTCACTTCCCGCCGAATTGAGGCATTGCGTGCTGAGTGGCGGAACTCAAAACCGCGCTTTGCCTTGTTACCAAACCCAGGAAATGAAAATACTAAACTTTGATATTTCCTGGAGTGGGAATCAAACCTAAGTACTTGTTTATTATAAAATATATATAATTAATTTTCATTTTACCATCAACTGTTTGATTTACGATATTGAATTTCCAATACTATTTTCATAATCGAAGTATAAAATTCAACTAAAGACTCTCACATCATTTGCTCGCTATAATAAATATTAAATTACTAAAATCTGAAATCGAGTTTGACAAACGACTGTGATTAAAATTACTGCTTTGTTTTCCTCTTAGGAAAATATTTGATATACTTTTGTTTCGGTCAGTCATTTTAAAAAGATTTTGAAGCTAGTCGTGGCGCAGAGGCACAAGTGTACGTGTGTACGCAACAGGTCGTGGGTTCGATTCCATTGAGTATTAAAAATAATATTTAGTATTTTCATTTTCTCGCTCTGGAAACAAGGCAAAGTGCGACATTTAGTTCCGCCACTCAGCACGCAATGCTTGAGGCATATGGCGGAAAATGAGGAACTTAATTGTTGAAAGAGAACGGAGTGTCTTAACACTAGGTTCTTAGGTTCCCTTTGCTTACCCTGCTATATTGCGGGATACAGCGTGAAGCTATGTATGTACTGTTATTCAATTAACTTCAGAGGTTAAACCGTATGTATTTAACCTGTAACAGCGACCTCCACTCCATACGGATAGTAACCTTATGAGCTTAACAGTTTAATTAAGGCGTGTTAGGATTATACTCGCAGTGCCATTTAAAATTATATTTTCAGTCATTATTAGTGGTCATAGGTATTTAGTGAAATATTTTTTTATACATACATACATAGCTTCACGCTGTATCCCGCATATAGCAAGGCCTACCTTGCTAGGCAGAGGGAACCTAGTGTTAAGACACTCCGTTCCCCATTTTCCGCCGAATTGAGGCATTGTGTAATGCTAAGTGGCGGAACTCAACGCCGCGCTTTGCCTTGTTACCAAACCCAGAAAATGAAAAAATCCATTTCCTGGAGTGGGAATCGAACCCACAGCCTGTCGCGTTTACAGTCGCACGCTTGTGCCTCTGCCCCACAACACGCGTTTATGAATGATTGTATTGAATAATTATGCTATATTCAAATTATGTTATCTTTTCACGCAATAACTACTGACCTTGAAGCCAGTCGTGGCATAGAGGCTCAAGCGTGTGATTGAAAAAGCGACAGGTTGTGGGTTCGATTCCCACTCCAGGAAATAAAAATAATAAATAATATTTAGTTCCTTTGCTAACAACATCAACAACTACTATATATACACATATATAATCCTTTTTATGAAACGGCTTCTGTACTCAATACAATGTTTGGTACAAATCTGTTTACACCCTCATCGTTAGTAACTAATCCCATCAAAGGCAATATCGAACTTAAAATCTTGGAGCTTTGCTTTGTGCGAGAATTAGTAAGTCGACTATTAATACTTAGATATCGATCTTGTAAATTAATTTGTATAGGTAAGCTTAATAAGATAAGGTGGAGGCCATCGTGTCGCGTTTAAAGCGGAACTCAACGCCGCGCTTTGCCTTGTTACGAGAGCGAGGAAATAAAATCGTTAAATATTATATCAAAAATCAATATCAAATAATTTTATTCAAAGTAAGAGGTTACAAGCTTCATTTTTTGAACGTCAAATAATTTACCACCAGTTCACTAAATTTAATGCCTCAAACCTGAAAAGAACCGGCGCAAGAAACTAACGGGACTTTTTTTTCCTCAGTCTAATAATTTGATTGTCTGAAGTGGGAATCGAACTCACTACCTGTCGTGTTTACAATTGACGATGTATCTCTGCGCTACGAAAGGCCTCTGTGAAGATTAATATTATATAGTTATATATAATTTATATACCTTATCTAATTACATCACAGTAGCAATATTGAAAGGAAAGATTCTAAATAGAATAAATAAAAAATGCACTCCGGAAACGTTCACGTACGATAGAAACGCAAATAGCAATTTCACTTACTAAAGAATTTATCGTCAAAGACCCAATCAAATATCAAAACCTCGTTCAATACGACTATTAACTCGCACTTTTAAACTGAATTCCGCATTTTATTTAGAAAATTTCAATTTACAAGAAAATGAGGCAGGTTATTGAAAAAATCTATGTATATATATAAAAATTGACTGTCTGTCGTGGCGCTGAGGCACAATCGTGCGACTTTAAACGCAACAGGTTGTGGGTTCGGTTCCCACTCTAGAAAATGAAGTATTTTCATTTTCTGGGTTTGGTAATAAAGCAAAGCGCAGCGTTGAGTTCCGCCACTCAGCACGCAACGCCTCAATCCGGCGTAAAGTGGGGAACGGAATTGTTAAAAGAGAACGGAGTGTCTTAACACTAGGTTCTCAGGTTCCCTCAGCCTACCCTGCTATATGCGGGATACAGCGTGACGCTAAAAAAAATAATATAAAAATTATTTACATTATTCCAATCTGGTAAGATATACGGGACGTTGCCATTAAATTTGTAATAAATTGAGGATACCATGAGTTTACGGTGAATGGAGTACCTTGACACTAATGTCTCTCAAATTCTGCTATGTTGGATACAGAGTGAAGCTACTTTCTCAGCGTCCGATATTGACTGACAGACAACGTACAGGTGAAACCACTAGACATAGAAAGCGTATAGCTTCCTCGAGGAGTGTAAGGGCTCCCCTACACTCCTTCTTCTAGAGGATTTCTAGAAATACCTCCAAAAACGAGATTTTAAGCTTTATAAACCACTCAAAGGAAGTCGCGGGACAAAGCTAGTCATAAATAAATAAATAACTCTAAGAAATGGAAAAAATATTTATATTACTTAGTCCTTTTCATTTATTTTCAATTTTCTGCATTATGATCGTGAGGAATGTCAAGTATTTAACGCTGGGCGCTCGCTTTATTGAGAAGAAATATTTAATATGAACGATTTTCTTTTAAATGCTCCAAGATTTTACCATTCTGAGAAATATGCTGCTTGTACACTCTTTGACTTGAGGGCCTTTGTTTTGTGGTATTTTATATATGTATATATATTTTTAGTTTCATTCTATTTCATGCATGACAAGGTAGTTAGAGAGAACGTAGTGTTAAAACACTCCGTTGTTCATTTTCCGATTGTCTTAGACACTACATTAAGTAATTACAACAAAGATGTTTTAATACAAAGTTTTTTTTTAACTTCACGCTGTATCCAGCATATAGCAGGATAGGCAGAGTGTGTGTGTAGTGTTAAGACACTCCGTTCTCCTTCTCGTTCTCTTCCGCCGACTTGAAGCTTTACGTGCTGAGTGGCGGAACTCAACTCCGCGCTTTGCCTAATTACCAAGCCCAGGAAATGAAAATACTAAGCTTCTACATATCCTGGAGTGGAAATGGAACCCACAACCTGTTGCGTTTACATTTGCACGCTTGTGCATCTGCGCCACGACAGGCGAAGAAAAACATTTTTTAAACATTTTCAACAAAAAACAGTTCTGTAAGTTGGAATCGAATCTAGAACCATTAGATTTGCAGTTAAATATTTTCCCATAACGTCAATTTCATCAAAAGAATTTATATATAAAAATATTCCTTGCATTTGTAAGAATTCTAAGGATATAATACGAATTCAATACTGGAAAAGTATTCAGAATGTAGTCTTGTCTGTAAAGACTAAGTGAGCTAAATTTTCTAGTTGATATGCCAAAGAACTCGAGTTTTCCGATAAGGAGATACGTATGTCCCTTACTATTGAATGTGTAGGAAATAATTTTGTACGTTTATATTAAATTTTTATTTTATTTATTTATTTATTTATTTATTTATTTATTAAGACATTTACAGTCCAGTTGTTAGTAACAATAGAAACTTAAAACTAATATTAAAAATCAATATACTAGTTTACTACCTATTTACTCAGCCTTGTGAGCCTCACCACTACACCAACAAAATGCTCTAGCATAGGTTCGGCGTGCTTGGCACTGAACATTTTCAGAATTCTGTTAGGACTGTTCCGCGTTCTGTTTAATAAAGACGCGGTCCGCTTTCTCAAAATCGCGAAAAAGGCATCGGTCTTCGCTTCTGTAAACATTGCGGACGCACTACAGAAGCGTCGCAGTCCCAACAAAATCCTGAAAGCATTGTTATATTGCACTCTGAGTGCATCTAGCGTCTTTTTATTATAGCTGGTCCACAGAGCACAGGTATAGAAAGTTATTATAGAATTGCTTATTTGATTTTTTTTTTGAACAAGCGTGTGATTGTAAACATGACTGGTTGTGGGTTTGATTAGCACTTCAGGAAATGAAAATATTAAATAATGATTAGTATTTTCTTGCTCTAGTAAGGCAAAGCGCGGCGTTGAGTTCCGCCACTTAGCACGCTTTGCCTCAATTCGGCGGAAAGTGAGGAACGGGTCGTAGAGAACGGAATGTCTTAACACTAAGTTCTCAGTTTCCCTCCCTCTATGTGTGAGATACAGCTCAAAATTGATAAAAGAAGCAATTTTTTTATATATTATATATTTTAAAATTAGGTTGAATTTAAGCTCGGGGGAATAATATTATTTAAATTATTTTCCAAAGCGCGGCGTTGAGCTTCGCTAGCACGCAATGTCTCTAATATGGGCGAGAAGAGGAGAACGGAGTGTCTTGACACTAAGTTCTCTCTGTCCTGCTATGCGAGAAAAACCTGACTTATACTATATTATATTTACTTATATTCTGCAAATGTCAAAACAACAATTTAAAAATTCATCTAAAACTAATTTCCACGAACTTACAAAATAGAGACTGTAAAGAAATTGCTATGAAATGTACAAATAATTATAAAATCCAACGAAACAACTCTGAAATTAGTCCGGAAAAATAATATTGACGCGTACCGAGAAATCCTTCGGGCAAAAGGCAATTTGGAGTTTAAAACAAAATGATGAGATCGAATTTTAGGAATATTGCTGAGTGGCGACAAAATTGTCTAACTCATGTAATTTTCAATATATATTTTCATTTTTTCAGCTTCACGCTTTTTCCAAAAGAAAACCGTCAAGAAAAAAAAGTGTCAAGACACTTCGTTCTCCACTTTCCGCCTAAACTCAAGACATTGCGTTTTGAGTAGCGGAACTCAACGCCGCACACACCTTCACACTTTTTCCTACATAGGAGGAATTTCTTGATATTGCGTATTAAGTAGCATTACTTAGCACAACACTTTGTTGTACCAAGCGTAGCGGAAAAATGAAAACAATTTTAATATATCATTTCTCCGAGCGAGAATCAACTAACAAGTACTCACGCTTACAGTCACTGCGTAACTATGGTTTCCATAATATTTATTATTATTTTTATTTCAATACAGTAAATATAAAGTTATTATAATTAATATATATTTTTTTAAGCCATGATAAAACACGCTTTAGGTATTTTCGTTTCCCCGCTCTAATCAGACAACGTGCGACGTTGATTTCCGCGACTAAACTTGCTATGTCTCGATATCTTGCGATAAATAGAGAACAGAGTGTCTTGACACTAGTTTCTCCCAGAACACCACAATTGAAAAAAGCGAGAAGCTAAAAATAATAATATTTGTAAAACTCACCTTCGTCGCAAGTGTGTAAAATTCCTTAAGCATAATCTTTTATATTTCGCTTGCTAGGTTTGATTTTGACTGGGGCGTAATATTTTAATTTGATTTCAGTTTTCAATTAAGTAACTAAACTTTATTTTGACTAAATATTTCTTGCGGTTTTGTAAAATACAGGGGGTTTTTTAGTCATATATATTAAATTTTGCTTTTAAAAGCTGAAAGGCTAATCTTTTTGTAATTACAACAGGTGTTTGTTTCGATAAAAAATAATATTCAGCGTGACGACTTTAGGTTCACATCCCATCCGAAAAGCAAGGGGTAGACAGAATGTAAGAAAAAGTCTACAAAATTACTTACTTACTTACTTAACGTCACGCTTTATCCCTAGCGGGGTAGTCAGAGAGAACGGAGTGTCAAACGCTACGATCCTTGCATACCTCTTTCGCCTCGTCCACAGTCATTAACCTGTGCATGCATGTACGTGCATGCTCCCTGGGGGGTCCTCATGCTTTTTACATCTTTAAATTGAACGATAGAATGCATAATAACTTACTTGAATTATTAGTAACTTACAGTATAATCACGCAAAAAGCATGGAAATAAGCGTCAGCCTATTTAAATTTAGGCAATAAATTTCACTAAAAAATTCCATAATAAATACCTGTTGCGTGCGACTGTAAACGTGACAGGTTGTGGGTTCGATTCCTACTCCAGGAAATGAAAGACAGGAAATTAATAAATTCGACCATAACATATATAAGTATCTAATTTCTTATAAAAAACGACAAATTATGATATATTCAAACAGTTTCACCCAAAGGAAAGCACTAAAACATAATATATATACCCATTTTTAGGAAAACTCCTTAAAAATATCCACAAAGAGGACGCCTTAATAGCTAATATCTTTATACTGGCTATTATGAGGCGGGTCACGCGCCTATCATTTGGCTGCTTGAGTTTAATATTCTATTATATACTAGCTTTCGCCTTTGGCTGTGTCCGTTTAACCGATTTCAAAAAAAAAAATAAGTGAGACTTCGGTGGTTTTTTTATGTGTTACCATATAAAATTGGTTAACCCAATACAAAGTAATTTTGACGATTCTTCTTTTTATAGATTAGCTAGTATTTTTAGAGTGTTATTGTTTAAATTTAGTTAAAATCTGACGAGTTTTTGAGTTATTCGTAATAATGATACTTTTCAGTGCATTTTATTTGTAGTCGGCGTTGAGTTCCGCCACTCAACACGGGAACGGAAATATTGAAAGAGAACGGAGTGTCTTAACACTAGGTTATCTGGTTCCCTCTGCCTACCCTGCTATATGCGGGATACAGCGTAAAGTTGAAAAAAAAAATTGAATTTTCTTTGTAGTCAGTCTCAACAATATATGCATCTGCTATGCATCCTACTACACATGTTAAAAGCGTGAAGATGCCACCCTAAAAGGCCTTTTTTTCAGCAACGTAATAAAGGCAGTTTCACGCTTTATTCCGCAGAGTATAAGAGAGAACCTAGTGTCAAGACACTCCGTTCTGCACTTTCCGTCTGAGTTCAAGACATTTTCTGTTAACTGACGTAACTGAACGCCGCGCTTTATCTTTATTCCATACCTATTCCTTTCTTCAGAAGAGTAAAATTTGAAACATCTTCATCTTCCGCTTGAAATATAACAAAAAAATATATTTCTAAGACAATAAATACCCAAAATTTGTTATTCAATAGATAAGTAATTATAAATTTTACAAAGAATTTATATTGAGTTTGAAATTCTTAAACTTTCCACCCCACTCTTTATTAAGGGTTGAATAATAAATAACTTATTTGTAATGTGGAACGGAAAAGGTATTTCAACTTTAGATATTGCTTACAGTGACTGACAGTGAAGCGAGTAGTAAATTATAAAGAACAAAAAACCCGACTGAACCAATTCTTCAAATATAGGAAGCAAATACAAATAAAGTAAGCCATAAAAGCTAATTATGTGTTATATATTTGAAATGTGCTAAGAAAATCCTTTTATTTGATACCCCACACGGTACCCATCAAAGGTTTTTTGTTTTTATTCATAAAGTAATTGCCTCTAGAGGTCGCCATATTGAATTAATTGTGATGTCATATATTTAAGAATACTTGTAGTCATAAATATCTATTTAACGACACTTTAATTGTGTAAATCCGTCCAGGGGTTTGAAAGATATTTGGTAATAAAGAATATTACAAACATACATGAAGCAAAAAACATAACCCTTTTTACAGTCGGGTAAAAAGGGAACTGACTTCAAATAAAATGCACTAAAAAGTAATATTATTACGAATAACTCAAAAATTACTCGTCAGATCTTTATTAAGGCCTGTCGTAGCGCAGAGGCACAAGCGTGCAACTGTAAACGCGTCAGGTTGTGGGTTCGATTCCCACTCCAGGAAATTTAAAATTTAGTATTTTCATTTCTTGGGTTTGGTAACAAGGCGAAGCGCGGCGTTGAGTTCCGCCACTCAACACGCAATGCCTCAATTTGGCGGAAAGTGGGGAACGGAAATGTTGAAAGAGAACGGAGTGTCTTAACACTAGGTTCTCTGGTGCCCTTTGCCTACACCGCTATATGCGGGATACAGCGTGAAGCTAAAAAAAAAAAAGATCATTATTAAATTTAAATGGGCCTATATCAGAAACATTTGCTATCATATAATAAAAGAATCATCAAAATTGATTCAGCCACTAAAAAGGTAAAAAAACAGTCGAATTTAGAACTTCCTCCTTTTATAGAAATCGGTTAAAAATATCTTAGCTTATCCGTATATTATTGTACCAACTTGTATTTCTATCAATATACCTGCATAATATCACTTATTAAAAAATAATCAAATATACTAGATTTCCCGTTGACGCGTTAACAACGCGTTGTCTATCAATGCATATATCACATGCATGTCAAACCATGGTAGTGTGTGTAACATTTATTTTATTAATTTAATATATTTTTTGTGCATCATTTTTAAAAGATATTATCATTGTGCACTCCTTCGCTATATAAACTATAAGTGAACCAAGTTTCGTTCTCCCCCATCCACATAATCAAGGGATTAAAAGTTTTTCCTTCACATATTAACATATAGATAATAAAGGGTTGTCCAAATCACCACCTAACTACAAATTTCGCATACTTATAAAACCATTAATATTCTTTCATTCGCCAGCCCTAACCCGAGATGAATTTTCCTCGAAGGTACTTATGTCGCTTCGAATAAAATGGCTATTTAACTGTACCGTTATATAAGATGAGTTGTTCGGCAATAAGAACACAATATTATTATTGCTTATAATAAATTATTAGCAAAATATTTGTTTATATGAAGATGATGGAGAATTGAATTATTTATTTTGTTATTACGATTGTATGATAGATAAATAATTTGGTTTTAGCTTCACGGTTCTCGCATATAGCAGGGTAGGCAGAGGAAACTGAGAACCTAATGTTAAGACACTCCGTTCCCAATCTTCCGCCGAATTGAGGTATTGAGTGCTGAGTGGACGTGGAGTTTCCAAAACCCAGAAAATGAAAATAGTAAACTTTTTCATTTCCTGAAATGGGAATCGAATCTATAACCTGTCGCGTTTACAGTCGCACGCGTATGCCACAACAGGCGCTATTAGAATATAATATATTAAACATATATACATATACTTATCTCGTAGGAACCATTAATTTCCGGTCCCGTAACGAGATCCCGAAAGTCAATCTTTGATGTGATATGCGCTTGATAGGGAGAAGCTCGACTGATTCGCAAAGGAAAGTTACGTTATATATCTCATGTATGTATAATAATTATTAAAATGATTTTAAATACGTCCATAGAAGTTGGATTCAACTGTAAACGCGATGATCGTGGATTCGATTTTCAATACGGGGAATAATTATATTAAAATTATTCTCATTACCCTAGTGTTAAGACACTCCGTTCTCTTTCAACAATTCCGTTCTCCACTTTCCGCTGGTTTGAGGCTTTGCATGTTAAGTGGCGGAACTGAACGCCGCGCTTTGCGTTGTTACCATACCCAGGAAATTGAAAATACTAAATTTTATTTAGAATTTTTCATTTCCTGCACCCACAACCTGACGCCTCTGCGCCACGACAGGCGTCAACACTAGGTTCTCAGGTTCCCTCTGCCTACTCTGCTATATAAAAATAAGGGATACAGCGTAAAACGTAAAAAAAATACCCTAAGTAAACACTAGTAAGATAAAACGCGGCGTTGAGTTGCGCATATCAACAAGCAATGACTAGAATATAGACGGAAAGTAGTAACTGTATTCCATAGGTTATTTTTGTCTATTGTACTATAGCAGAAAAATGTGAAATTAAAAAAAAAATGACGTAAACAACAATTAACGTAACATAAAGCCAAAAACTAACGAGTGATTTCTCTCTCCATAAAAATAACCTCAATATATTAAAACACTTGTATTCTCTTCTTTCTGTCTTACCAAAAACAGCAACTAAAAAATAGGGTATTTCACCAAAAAGAAACAAAAAATATATAACTCGTCAAACACAATAAGATGTCAATAAACGTTCTTTACTTTCACCTCTAAACAAAGGCTTAAAGCCCTTCAGCCCACCTGTCGGAGACACCCATTGTTTTGCTGAAAAGATTGAAAGTCGGAGACGTAATCTATCAAACGACGCTACAAAGAAAATTTGTGGAAATCATTTAAAAATACGTATATATATATTTTTTTTTTCGAATAACCGGGTTAATCAGAGAGAACCTGGTGTCAAGATACTCCATTTACTGTTTCCCGTCCAAATTCAAGATATTGCGTGTTAAATGACGAAACTCAACCCCGTCACTCAGCACGCAATGTCTCAATTCGGCAGAGAGTGAAGAACGGAGTGTCTTAGAGGGAACACTATGTTCCCTCTGCCTACCCTGCTATATGCGGGATACAGCGTGAAGCTATATATGCATGTATGTATCAATTCTAAAGTTTTGCTCATCCGGGTCGCAGTTCCTAAATAAGCCTAAATGATAAGTGTTAACAAAGTGTGTTTATTATATTGTTTTCTCTAAGTATATCATAGAGAAAAAGGAGACAACTGAAAACAAACTTTATTCTCGTTAAAATCATTCCAGCCATTTCATAGATAAGCCGTAACAAACAGACAGATAAACAAAAATTGTAAAAAATGCTATTTTCATGTACATAATGTAGATATATTCATATCCATGTAGTTATAACACATAATTATAAAGAACAAAAAACCCGACTGAACCAATTTTTCAAATTTAGGAAGTAAATACAAATAAAGTAAGCTATAAAACCTAGTTATGTGTTATATATTTGAAATGTGCTAATTTAGTCATTTGGAACCTACACGGGATCAATCAACGATTTTTTTATTTTTATTCATGACGTGATTGTCTCTAGAGGGCGCCATTTGAATTAAGAGTGACAGTATCAATACATATCTAACGTCACCTTAATTATATAAATCGATCCAAGGGTTAAGAAGATATGAGGTAATAAAGAATATTACAAACATACATGATACGCGCGAAAAACATAACCCTCCTCTGACAGTCGGGTAAAAAGCGGTTATTTTAATATTACAAACAGATACTCCAAGTTTACTTATATGTAAAGATTATAACAATCAATAAAAATATATTACATATATAATTATATATATTGAATAAAAAGTACAGCGCACCTCACTCGACCCGGACTTGGATGGAGGGCCACTTGAAACACTCAAACCTCTGGGTTAACGAAGCGTTAAAGAGATCATACTTCGCGAATTTACCTACAGATGTTACAATAACATATACAACTTGCTATTTTCTCCTTTTTTCATTTTCTATATATTGCGTCATGCCGTCACGGCAAATGGAATGACGATCTAATGGCATCATATGCTTTAAGACTCTTGTATTTGTGCGCGCATATACTACAAATATAGTGGCTTCTCTATATAAACATGCATATTTCTTTTATTATTCTGGCAGATAGGCAGATGGAACCAGAGAACCTAGTATTAAGATACTGTGTTCTCTTTTAACGTTTCCGTTCCCCATTTTTTGAAAAACGGTGTCTGACTGCAAAAGCTATTGGTTGTGGGTTCGATTCCCACTGGGAAATATCATTTTATTTATGATTTGATGTAAAAGATTGAATTATAATGAAAAGAGAAGGGTCTGTGTCTTGACAGTAACACAGGTTCTCTCTGACCCTACTTTGTTTGAAAAAGGGTAAAACTGCAAAAAATTATAGTATAGTAAACCATGCCAATATAATTATTTATAACCAACTTCAAAAATAAAGAGTTTATCAATTCCACTGTTTTTTTATGTTTGCTACCGCAAAACCTTTTACTGGGTGAACTAATTTTGATCATTATTTTTGTATATGATAGCTAGTACTTTTTATGTGGTCCCAAGATAATATTCGTTAAAATCTGGTAAGCATTTGGTGGTAGGAGGTTCGTCCTCCGTCTGGCTCGCGACCACTATCATGTCAAAGACGAACCGCCAAATATCTTGTGATGTGTTCCGGTTCGATGGCATGTAAGCCAGGTTTTCCCCCTTCCCACCCATCCTTTCCCCAAAATGTGGTGGTTCCGATAGCGGATGGGAGGATAATGTAGTAGACATTATCCTCCCCTTCCGTCTGTATCCTCTAGGTTGGCAACGCATCTACAACATATCTGGTGGTATAGATGTTCATGGGCGAAGGTAACCACTTACCATCAGGTGGTCCT
>JAKGSA010000928.1:114511-165970 GCA_033558755.1 Philaethria dido
TTATCCATAAAAAAAAAAAAAAAGCATTTTTTGAGTTATTCGTAATATTTTTCTCTTTGATACATTTTTTTTTAATAAATTAGGAAAACAATAAAAACTATTTTTCCTACACTTTTCGCTCATACTTACTTCCTTCCCTTACTTTATTTAAACAATATTCATTAATACGTATCATAAAAAGAAACGTTTTACGAGAATAGAGCTATTGTTCGAAGAAAGCTCGTTTAAATCGTTACCATTGCATTGCCAGATTCTGTTGCCAAGCAGTTTGCATATAAAAGAAGACATTTAAAGAGCGGAGCAAAATAATCAGGAAAATGACTAGCTTTTCAAGTTTTATGGGTGACCTACAAAAAATGTATCAATCGGAAATCAAACTAGTAAAAAACTAAGTCAAAAAATGTCAGTATTGTCAGTCCTAGCGCTAACTACCTCCGAAGCTACCTCCACCACGGAAGACAACACTGCTGAGAAGAGCCGGCGGGAAACTCCACAGTTGCTCTTTTTAAATATAATTTTAGTAGTGGTATTTAATAATTTTGGAAACCCAGAATTTGTCAAATATATAGATAGTGATAACTCTCCGTTCTCTTTTCTCCGCTTATATCTAACTTAGCTGACCGCACTGACTACAAGACCCAAAAAAATTCAATATTTTATAAGGCCATTTCAACGATTAAGATATGAACTTGCGACCACCGTATATGATCGGTTATTACTATTGTGTCTGTTCCGTAATAAAAAAACAACTGTCTTGCAAAACTTAATTAAATTTTCATTTAGAAATACTATCCAATAATATTTCAATCCTACTTAATGCTTATGAATGCAAAATAGAATACGGGTGGATATGTGTTACTCTTCCACACAGAAACTACTGAACAGATATATACAAAACTACAGCAGTAGCGTACATATCAGAATTACTACGGGAAACGGAGTGTCTTGACACTAGGTTGACTCTGAATACCCTGCTATGCGACAAGCATTATCAAAATTATATAGGCAAAAATTATATTATATAGGCCATAATATAACGATAAGTATCTAGTAACTAATAAACCTTGAAAGGCTAAACTTAGAAAGCCGAATTTAATAGCAAGAGAAATTATAAGCTTTCCTACAAATTATACGTAATACGAACTCAATAACTAAAATCGAGACGAAATTTATATTTATAATATACGCCTGCTGTGGCGCAGAGGCACAGGAGTGCGACTGTAAATGCACGACAGGTTGTGGGTTCGATTCCCACTCCAGGAAATGGAATTTTTCATTTCCTGGGTATGGCAATAAGGCAAAGCGCAGCGTTGAGTTCCGCCACTCAGCACGCAATGCCTCAATTCGACGGAAAGTGGGGAACGGAGTGTCCTAACACTAGGTTCCTTCTGCCTATCCTGCTATATGCGGAATACTGAGTGAAGCTATGTATATTATATATGCATTTTTTGGCACTTTTCCCAAAAAGTACGGTTAGTGATAACCTATTTATGAGACTCTTCATTCTCTACATTTTACCAGAATTCAAGGCATTACGAGAAACTCAACGCCGCGGTTTATCTTACTAGAATAAAAATAAAAAATAATTGATATATAATCATTCCATTATGAATATCGAACTGACAACCATCGTATTTACAGTCAAACTTTATACCACTTCGCCATTACGGTCTTAATATGTGTACATAATATATATTAAAAGATATTTATTCAGCTAGCAACACTAGAAGCAATAAAAACATTTCATGGCAAGCATTAAAACAGTGGCGAAAGTAAACGCCTCCGAATAATCAATACGAGGCCGGCCCGCGCAGGTACGCCGCCCCACCTCACCCCCGCACAAAGAATATGGAAACTGAGAACTGGTAAGAATATTTAATAAAATAAAATTATAAGAAAAGAGAACGGAGTGTCTTGACACTAGGTTCAATCTGACACAGTATTTATGCAGGACAAAGTGTGAAGCTGTATATCTATATATAAATACGTGAAGCAAAAATTTGGTACCCCTTTTTACGAAATCTACGTCATCGGAAGAGCGTGAAATTTAGCACAATTATAGTTTATATAGAGAATAGTGCAAAGATAAGATATAGAGAAGGAGAGTAGAATGCTGATATTTTTTTTAAATAATGCATAAAAAGTATATTAAATTAATAAAATAAATATTACACAACCTACCATGTGTTTGACTTCCATGTTTATATAAAGTGACATTTATAGTGCATTGCTAAAGACAACGCGTTGTTAACGCGTCAACGTAGACACTAGTTGTATTATGTAACTTGGAGTGTGTGGAGTATAAACTTAAAATCCCATTTATTCTCGTTTTCGTAGAAATTTTGAAAAATCCTTTCTTGGCTCCTCGGGGAGTGTAAGGGAGCACTCTTCCCTACTTTCTATGACCAGTAGTTTTGCCTGTATACTATCTGTCATTCAACACAAGCGTAGATATATAATATACAGATATCACTTAATTTAAAAATGATGCAAACAGAAGAGTATGAAAATCGTATATAGAGTGTATTGGTACTATATTTTTCTAACTGCCTTAAGCTAGACTTATTTTTTACAATTATTAAAATCCAATGCATAATTAGAATGCCTATGACGTGATAAATTAAGAAAACTATCTCACGAGATATTAAAAATACCGTATATATATTTTCCCATAATATTTACTACCCTTAAGTATAAAAATAATATTTAAAACTTTAAAATAATGACAATAAATAATGCACATCTACCAAATAAAAATAATCTTTGCCAACAGCATCCCACCAGTCAGCGCGTTGTCTAAACCGATTGATGCAACCGAGGTCTGTCCGTGAAATGAAATTTGCGAGTACTGTACGCTATGTAGAGATGTATGTATTTATGTTGGAACATTTATATATTGGTAGCTTCAGCCTTTGTATCGTATAGCAGGGTAATTAGAGATAGAAGATAGTGTTAGGACACTCCGTTCTCTATTTTTCGTCCGAATCGAGACATTGCATGTTAAATGGTGAAATTAAGGCCGCGTTTTGTGTTATCCTTTTATAATATATATTTATTTTTTTATTAGAATGCCTGAATATAGTAAATATTCAACGGTGTTAAGATAAATTGATAAAAAAAGGAAACAATTTTAAGCTTCTGCCTTTAAGCACGGTTAGTTGGATCCGATCCTCACTGTAGGGGATGATCGTATTCAAATTATTTCCCTTTTCCCTGCTATGGTAAGACAATGTGACGCGTTGAGTTCCGCCACTTAATAATGTCTCAATGTCTCAATTTTCGGAGTATGAAGGACGAAGACTTCCCTTATATGTGGAACATAAACGGGAAGCAACTTGTGCTTTTATGAGAAAAATAATCAAAAAATATTAACTAATAATTACAGGTTTTATGTGACGTGTGAAGTTATTGATTTGTGCTCTGAATGACTTAAGAAATAACATCATTTTACTTGCATATAAAGTTAGAATTTCAATACAAAATGAAACTTTTAGCATATTTATAGAAAAAGATTTGAATTCATATAAATAGTTTACATAAAGATGTCGTTGAGACCATAGTAACGCAGTGGGACAATATGTGACGTATTGTGTGTGTGTTGTGGGTTCGATTACCACTCGGGGAAATGATTATATTTAAATTATTTTAATTTTACCGTTCTTATAAGACAAAGCGCGGCGTTCTGCTCCCATTACCTAACAGCAAAATTTGGAGTGAAAAGTGCAGAACACTAGATCTTCTCTGCCAACTCCGGTGTACAAAAAAACATTAAATTATTTTCATTTCCCCGCCCTAAAGTGGAGTGTCTTAACACTACCTCTGCCTACTCAATTACAAGAGAAATGGAAAACCTCCGTTCACCACTTTCCTCGAGTAAACTCGAGACAATGTGTATTGAGTGGTAAAACTCAACGTCGCGCTTTCTCTTTCTCTCACCAGAGCGAAGAAATGAAAATATATTAAATATAATCATTCCCCTTCTAGAAATCGAACCTGCAACCATGTCTTTACAATCACTTTCCCACTGCGCCACGATGGCTTCATCATTATACATTAGGTTACTATAAACGAATGATCCGTAATTATAGTACTGGCTTGGAAAATTGTACAGATGTCGCCTTAGGACTGCTACAGCGAATAAATCTGTTTTTTTGGTTGGTTAGACAACTATTGCCTCTTTAGTAAAAGATAGGGCCTGTTTATGTGTAACAGGCGTGAATAAGTTAATAAATCGATTTGTATATACAGATTAACATTTTCTAATCTATCTGGTAACAAGGCAAAGGCGATGAGTTCCGCCACTCAGCACGCATTGCCTCAATTTCTGTGGAAACTGGTGAACGGAAATGTTAAAAGAGAACGGAGTGTCTTAACACTAGGTACTCTAGTTCCATCTGCCTACTCCGATATGTGCGGGATACACCATGGAGCTAAAAAAAGCAATGTTATACTTATATATGATATGTGTATAATTATACACATATCGATGTGGTGAGGTATCACCTCATCACATCGTAAAGTATGGTTTAGTGGTCAGAGAGTGAGAATTTTTAATGATTAAACAAAGTTTGATGATAATTTTTTTATATGATAGCTAGTGCTTTTGATGTGGTCTCATTTAAATTTTATCTAACAAGCAGTTTCTGAGTTATTCGTAAAAACATATTTTTTAGTGTGGTTTTGTCTCCTGAAAAAATTTAAATTATTACATTACTAAAAAAACAAATAAAAAAACTAATTTAAAAAAAGTACAATATTTTTGATGTAAAATTACATCTACTGTATATATATACTTTCTACTTCAAACATATTGAACCATTAAAAGCATCTCACATTCTAGCAGAGTGCATGTAACATGGATTGCACTATCCTACTATAAGAATTCCACACTCGCTTAGATAAAAGTTACTTTGTATACTACAAAAATTTACGATTATTATATTTTCTTATAATGAGAAAGAGAATAGTGAAAAAGGAGAAGAGAGAAGAGTAAAATTTTATTTTTTTAATATCTATATATTAATATATGAAGGAAAAACTTTTGATCCTTTTTTGCGAAAATTTTTTGCGAAGGTGTTAGAAATTTGGCATAGTTAACTTTGTTAAAGAGACGTATCTTTTTTTTAGTTTTACGCTGTACCTTCATACTCTGCTGTGTGTGCGGGCCACACACCAGAGTAAGTAGAGAGAACCAGAGAACCTAATTTTAAGACACTACGTTCTCTATCGTCGTGGCGTAGAGGCACAAGCGTGCGACTGTAAACACGACAGGTTGTGGGTTCGATTCCCACTCCAGAAAATGGAATTTTTCATTTTGGGTTTTGGTAATAAGCCAAAGTGCGGCGATGAGTTCCGCCACTCAGCACGCAATATCTCAATTCGACGGAAAGTGGGGAACGGAGTGTCTTAACACTAGGTTCTCAGGTTCCCTCTGCTTACCCTGCTATATGCGGGATACAACGTGAAGCTACGAAATAAACTAGAACAAAGTTACACATATCTCTTCACTCCATACAATAATCATACATATAGAGCCTCACAAACAAAATATAAAGCATATAAATGAAAATTTATACGCCAAGTAAACTGCATCCTACATTCATACTAACTTGCGACCGCGGACTAACTTTATTGAATTATGTTACTACTATACGTTGTGTAAACTTTTCAATGTACGACTCTCATAAATGTATCTCTTATATGAAGTATTTTCATTTTCATGTTCTGGTTATAAAGTGCGGTGTTGAGTTCCGCCTTATAGCAAGTTAAGTCTTGAAGTTAAGTGGAAAGTGGACGGAGTGTCTTAACACTAAGTTGTCTATCTCATCTGCAATATGAAAGTAAGTGTAAGACTACTTTTATGTAGAGAAATGAATGCTTTTAGACCGTTTTCTTTTCAATTTGATTTTTTTGTATCTTAACAAATAAGAGATATAATTATAATTTTAACAAAAAAAAATCATATTTAAATATATGCCATAAAAATTACAATCATTACGTAACTCAAGAACTACTATTCAGAACTTATCGATAACTTAAATAAAGAATTTTCAAAATTGATTTACTCAATGAAAGTTATATGGTAACACACATAAAAAAATCGAATTAGGAACCTCCTCTTTTTTTGGGAACGCCTGTCGTGGCGCAGAGATACAAGCTTGCGACTGTAAATGCGACAAGTTGGGTTGGGTGGGTTCGATTCCCACTCCAGGAAATGATTTCTTTCATTTCCTGGGCTTGGTAACAAGGTAAAGCGCGGCGTTCACTTTCCCACTCAGCACGGAATGCCTCAATTCGGCGGAAAGTGGGGAACGGAGTGTCTTAACACTAGGTTCCCTCTGCCTACCCTGCTATATGCGGGATACAGCGTGAAGCTTCTTTTTTAAAATCATTTAAAAATAAAACCGCCCACAGTTAGACAAAGTATACTTTAATAAATATTTAAGTAGGATATCTTAAAATACTTTAATTGTTTTCTTTGAAAATGTCAATCGTATTAAAATCTTCACCTCTGACCTTTGGATTTTATTATCAATTCATAATTTATGAGCTTTCGAGGTACTTGATTATCATTTTCTTGGCAATTTCCTTTCCGAAGCCTCAATGGCGCAGAGACGACTGACTGTAAATGAAATTGGTTGTAGGTTCAATTACTATTTAGGGGAGTAATTATATTTACATTATTGCCCTTTCTCCAAATTAATTACGCATCGTTCTTTATAATCAGTGGTCAGTGTAGTATTGTATCACGTCTTATATTAAAGTCTTTTTTTATTATTCATATGTCCATTTAATTGGACTAAGTTAACACTTAACAACAGATTCTATCAAAATATCCTTCTATGCGAAATAAAGCGTGAAGAAAAAAACATTTTATTTACATTTCAATAACTTAAAATTATTTATTTAGAATTTATTATTTCTTTATCTTTCCTATTTGTACAGTTTTTGTAATTAGTTGTACTAGTTTTCTAATAAAAAACAATTACCCTAAAAACTTCTATAGCTATTTCAGTTATTTTAATTAAAAGAAATATAGTTGTATTGATAACCTTCTTATTTAAAGCCGGTTAAAAACGTGTAAAAGCTAACTTTAATTCCTAACTTAGGGGACCCTAAAATCCTATAAATCGAATCCTCTCCAAGCTAGTATTAATCAAAACCCACCCTTGTTCTTGACCTTGGGTTCAATATAAAATGTAATAACGACTATTGGATAGTCTGCTATGGGGTGAGCAAATTGGATGTCCATTATGTTCTCTTAAAAATTTATATAGATCTTATTATCGAGTTGAGAGTCTGACTGTTGCCGATGATTGTGGGTTCGATTCCTATATCCTATATACTTGAGGGAATATTTTTTTTTTAACTTCAAGCTGTATCCCGCATATAGCGGTGTAGGCAGAGGGAACCAGAGAACCTATTGTTAAGACACTCCATTCTCTTCAACATTTCCGTTCCCCACTTTCCGCCGTATTGAGGCATTGCGTGTTGAGTGGCGGAATTCATCGCCGCGCTTTGTCATGTTACTAGCGCAAGAAATGAAAATACTAAATTTTACATTGGAATATTTATTTATGTATCTATGTATTTATACAAAAATCTATGTATTTATGATTTTATATGTAAAGCGAGTACACCGCCTACCGGATTTCTACTACTCCCACACCTAAGGTTGGACTAACAGAGATCGCCTACAGCGATAAGGCCGTTTGGCTGCACATTTCTTTATTTTTTACTTCTTATGTTTCTGTTTTTGTTCTCTGTAATATTGGTGTACATTAAAGCATATTATTATTATTATTTTAATTACTTCGAAACAAACAAAGCACGGCGTTGAGTTCCACCACCAACACATCATGTCTTTTGAATTCGGGCGAAAAATTTGAGAACGGGTTGTCTTGACCTGTGACTATCAAGTCAGAAAAGTGATAATGTTCCAAATTTTTTCATCAGAACAAAACCCGGCGTTGAGTTCCGCCAATCAACGCAGTTTAGAATTTGAGCAAAAAAGGGATCGCGGAATGCCTTAATACTAGATTATATGTGCCTGTTTCATTGTACAAAGGGAAAAGCTGAAATATCATATATGTTTTCATTTTTAGGGCAGAGAGAAAATCATTCCATTATCCATTATTCCGTTCAGATCAAATAAAAAACTAATTTTCTAAAAAATCTAAAAAAACTAAGTTTCTATTCAGAAAACTATAAATACCGAACAAGAAGCAACGTATTGGGCGACGTAACTTAACACCGCGTAATAACAAATAAGGCAGAGTAAGCAAAAACATTAGTAATTAAAATATTCCCACAAGGACTCGGGCTTGCAATTACTGCGATTAGTCGTGCTGCCAACTGCAGTATAATAGCGTCGATCTGAATTTTCTTTGTTTATAAATATAATAGTGGGGCATTATGGCACAGAGGGATAGCGTCTTATTGTAAATACGATTGGTTGTGGGTTCGATTCCATTCCGGGGAATAATAACGATATTACATATTTTTCTCCATGTGTAATGGAACTAAATTCATAGGTAAAGATAGAAAAGAAAAATAAACTAATATATCAAAGCGCGGCGTTGAGTTCCGCCATTCAGCAAGCAACGCCTCAATTCGGCAGAAAGTGGGGAACGGAGTGTCTTAACACTAGGTTCGCTCTGCCTACCCTGCTATATGCGGGATACAACGTGAAGTTAAAAAAAAAGCTTAACGCCTTATTCCGCATAGAAGGGTTGGAATACCTAACATCAAGACACTCCGTTCTCAGCTTTACGCGCGAATTTGAGACATATCCTGTAAATGGCGGAATTCAACGCCGCGCTTTGTCTTACTAAAGGTAAAAAATGACAATAACTCATAACCAAATTCAAAAGCCTTCGGTTTGACCTCTCAGTTTAACCTGTATGTTTGCGCGCGATTATCTCGTGTTTGGCTGAACTGATTTTGATACGGTTTTCAGCTAAGTATTTGTCAGATTTAAGGAAACATTTTAGGTATATTTTACCAAAATTATTTAAAAAATGCAGTGAATATTAGGTGAAATCGGTTTTATTAATATTAATATCTTAATTATAATAGGTTTAATCATTACCCCGATTGCGAATCGAACCCACAACCCCTCGCGTTTACTAACTCCACTCTATACTATACTAACATGAATATAATTCCATCTTAGGGATTATAAATACCATGGCTCCTCCCGTTCCCCAGTAAATCCCGTGAGACACTGAGCCTCGCTAGCAATTTCGACGAACTATCCGCATTAATCCCCCCACGGGATAGGATGAAGATATTTTTATTATTCTGGGACGAAACAATTGACCTTATGCTACTGTTTAAGTAAGGCTGGGTATTTAAGTATTCCTGTGCGTTTACGTAATTTTCTTATTTTTTATATGTTTAATAGGCGACAGGTTGTGGGTTCGATTCCCACTCCAGAAAATGAAATTTTTCATTTCCTGGGTTTTGGTAACAAGGCAAAGCGTGGCGTTGAATTTCGTTACTCAGCACGCAATGCCTCAATTCAACGGAAAGTGGGGAACGGAGTGTGTTAACACTAGGATCCCTCTGCTTACCATTCTATATGCGGGATACGGCGTGAAGCTATTTATGTATGTCCATAATAGAGATAAATATCAAAATGTTAAAAGACAAAGGAGTGTCTTAACACTAGGTTCTTAGGTTCCCTCTGGCTACCCAGGTTTGTTCGGGATACATCGTGAAGCTAACAAACCCTTTATCTAGCTTCGCTTTGACTCTATCGAGACATCAATAAGACGTATTGTATACGATAGTTATAGGTTCAACAATAAATACTAATATAATGTTTGTAAAGAGTTCCGTTTTTACTGAACAAAATTTGATATAACTTTTTATCGTTCATACGACATTAAGTATTTATAGTAAAAAATATTTAATGTTTTCCTTACCTCGCTTTGGTAACAAAGCAAAGCAAGGCGTTGAGTTTTATAACTCAGCAGACAATGCAAAGTGGGGAAAGGAAATGTTAAGAGAACGGAGTGTCTTAACACTAGGTTCCCATGTTTCCTCTGGCTACCCTGTGTACCCTGTGTGTATGTGCGGGATACAGCGTGAAGCTGAAAAAATCCCTATTCCCTTATTACGCTTCCTATCAAAAACCGGAAATACAAAGTTTATTTGGATCACGTAGACCCACCACAGGTAGAGTAGCGTGGCCGTCATATTTTTGCGTCAACCGCATTTATATGATAATGCGTTGGGTCCTATAGGAAAGTTCCCAAAAATTCAGCACTTGTAAATCTAATTTCGTCCTACGCGTATTTGTTAGCAGTTTTTTATCGTTTATGTGAAAAGTGGTGGTCGGGTGTTCGATGCTTGTGCTATATTATTTCATCATGAGCTATTTGTTTGTAGCCTCATGTTTTATCCCGCATAACAAAATAGTCAGAGAGATCTTAGTGTTAAGACACTCCGTCCTCCATTTTCCGCCCAAAATTTAGACATTGCGTGTTTTAAGCGGAATTTAACGCGTTGTGTTACTAGAGCGTCATAATGCCCTGGGTTCTATTCGGAGAGTTCCCAAAAAAATCTAAATTATTTTGATTTCCCACCTCTGGTAACAAACCGAATGTCTTGACACTATTTTCTCTACAATCCTTCTATGCGAGATATTTTTTTATAATTTTTTTTAAGTGAAAACTTCTTTAGCAGTAAAAAAATGTTAAACTCGCGTCAGAACACGTGACTCTGATCGAAAAATCGTAAAACAAAATTCACAAAATTGTCATATTTGTGTACAACAGCACAATAAATCAACATTGTATTTTACCACATAAATGATAGCACTTTTATATTGACTAGTGTCCCCGTAAACGCGTTAATAACGCATTGCGTAGTGACGTATATGTCACTTTGTATAAACATGGATGTCAAATCATGGTACTGTGTGTAACATTTTTTTAATTCGATGTATTTTATAAGCATTATTTTTAGAAAACAAAATCTTTGTGCACTCCTTCTCAATATAAACTATGAGTGTGCCAAGTTTCATGCTCCTCCGTCCGCGTAATTTTCATATAAAGGGATCCAAAGTTTTTCCTTCACGTGTTTATATATAGATAATTAAAGTAACTGTGCATAATTATTTCCTAACTAACGTTAATATAACCAAATTTTGTCATCTGCAGGCATTTCCGTAGTACAACCCGTTGATTTTTTTTTTAATATTGACTATTCGCGAGCACAAGTTCTTGCAATATCAACCGGACAAACAATAATACTTCTATTTCAAATAAAATGTGGAGACATTCTGCATGAAGCTCTTGCATAAACATACGAGGAAAGGGCTTATTCAGTATTTAGTTTCTAGCAGCGCTCGTACATTACTTTTATTAGCTTCTTTGCAAAGTGGACGAGAGATGCAGTGAACGATATATGTGTATATATTTCATTTATAGTATAAAATGTTTGCTTAGATGAAGTCATCATGGCGCAGATAACGACAGACTGTAAATGCGATAGTTGTATGTTTGATTTCCAATTGGGAAAAGATTATATTTATCGCATGTCGTAGCGCAGAGGCACCAGCGTGTGATTGTAAGCGCGACACGTTATGAGTTCGATTCCCACTCCAAAAAATGTAAAAGTTTAACATTTTCATTTCCTGGGTTTGGTAACTAGGCAAAGCGCGGCGTTGAGTTCCGCCACTCAGCACGCCTCATGCCTCAATTGGGGAACGGAGTGTCTTAATAAAAATATAATACATACATACATAGCTTCACGCTGCATCCCACCTATAGCAGGGTAGGCAGAGGGAACCTGTGAAGCTAGTGTTAAGACACTCCTTTCTCTTTCAACAATTCCGTTCCCCAGTTTCCGCCTTTTTCCTTTACACTCTGCCTATTTAAGTATAATTAAAGCTACAAAGAATATTTTACGAGTTGACTTTCCAATAGGAAGTTGTGTTCGATGTAATCTGTTTTTCTAATCTCGTTACGTTATTTTTTTATATATTACTAAAATAATATATTTTTAACCTCTAATCACGTGTAGGTAAAGTGAAAAAATTTAAATAATTTTAATATGACCACTAACCCGAGTGGGCATCAAACTTACAACCGATCGCGTTCACAGGAACAATCCATTGTGCTACGACGGCATCTAAGATAATATAGAGAACGAGAAAGGAAGAAAGGTAAAAAAATATATGAAAAAGAACATAACTACCTAAAATTTGCAAATCTATATAAAAATCTTTACCTTTTTAACAAAAAAGAATACCTCCGTAAGCCTATTTTGCTACGAAGTAAAGTGATATGGCCCCGAAACGCTGTTTACTTACCTGTAACAAAAAGAAGCTTATTTTATCTAACAATATTGTTTATTTTTATAAAAAAATATTCTTATTTAAAGATACGAGATTACATGAAATGATAAATATAATGAAAGCGGAGGGTTTGGTCACTACGAATTATAGAAAACAGAGAAATTGTAAATGTGAAATAATAGTGAAGTGGTCCTTCTTCTATATAAATATAATGTTTCTTTTTTTTTTAACTTCACGCTGTATCCCGCATATAGCAGGGTAGACAGAGGGAATGTGAGAACGTGAGAAAGTGTTAAGACACTCCATTCTCTTTCAACATTTCTGTTCCCCACTTTCCGCCGGATTAAGGCATTGCGTGTTGAGTGGCGGAACTCAACGCTGCGCTTTGACTTGTTACTTGACCTAGGCCTAAATGCAATTTCGATGAGAATGTAATTGTAATGATAAAATAAACAAATAATTGAGATTTTAACAAAAAAGTAAAACTAACTTCAAATTAAAATGCACTCAAAAATAAAATAATTACGAATAACTCAAAAACTCATCAGATATTATCTAAAATAAAACACAACCATATCAAAAACACTAGCTATCATATAAAAAAGGAATCATCAACATTGGTTCACCCAGTAAAAAGCTATGTAGAAACAAATAAAAAAAAATACAGTCAAATTGAGACCCTCTTTTATTGAAGTAGGTTAAAAAGATACCAAAATTTACCTTTTCTTATGTAATTCGGTACAGGAAAAGGAATGGTCCCTTATCGTTTACGTTTTATTCGGCGTATCTTCTACTAACACATGGTTTTACCGGCGACTAAGCATTTTTGCTATCTTGATTCAGGTCCTTTATTTAGTTGAGTTTATTTTTGGATTCAGATTGGTTAATTATATACTTGAGGAATACTCTATATGTTTCTTATAAAGAAAACAATACTGTTTTCTTTATAGAAACTGTCGTGGCGCAGAGGCACAAACGTGCGACTGTAAACGCGACAGGTTGTGTCATTTGACTCCAACTCAAGAAATGAAAATATTTGGTATTTTCATTTCCTGGACTGGTAACAAGGCAAAGCGCGGCGTTGAGGTTCCGCCATAAGCACACCCAATACCTTCATTCAGCGAAAGTGAGGAACGGACATTTTTAAGAAGAATGGAGTGCCTTAGTACTTCAGTTCTCAGGTTCCTATACCTATGTATATATATATATATATATATATATATATATATATATATATATATATATATATATATATATATATATATATATATGCTCTCTTTCTCTTTGCTCAACAAATCTTATCTTCTTATATATATATATATATTAAGAATCCATATATACATTTATTAAATAAGACACAGACAATGCGCGGAGTTGAGTTCCGCCATTCAACTTCAACACGCAATGTAACATGAATTTAGAATAACCTTCCCTCTAACCTGCTATACATGAAAAAGCGAGAAGCTATGTATACAATAATTTATTGTAACATAATTAACGTATAATTAAGACTTGAAGCTTTAAATCTTGGTAAAATATGATTTTTTGCAAAATTCGCGGTAAAAGGATTCGTTTTCGTGTCGGTTTTGGAATTTAATTAATTTTCCATTTAGTATAATTTATAGCGGTGTGGCCACTGGATCTTGAAAGCCTTTGAATTTTTTTTAACAGACGGCCATAGAGGCGCAGTGGGACACCGTCTGACTGTAAACGAGATTAGTTGTGGGTTCGATTCCCACTCATTTGAAATTTTATATATAAAATATTTCCATTTCTCCGCTCCAGTGAGATAAAGCGCTGACTTTGACTTTTACCACTAAATACGAAATGCTTTGAATTCGGGGGGAAAAGCGAACGGAGTGCTTCGACACTAAATTTTCTTTGACTATTCTATCTCGCTATATAATTTCCAACTGAATCTAAGGCAATGCGTGTTGAGTGGTGGAACCCAACGCTGCCTTTGTTTTGATTTTAATATCATTCTGTTTCTCGAAGACAAATCTAAAAACATATTTAGAAAACGTATAATTCTTTTTTTATCAGAAACAGCAGGTAGCAGAAATTTGTTAAATCTCTCTACAGAGATGCTAACAACATAAATAAGTTGTAACGAGCGTATAAGAATTTCGACGCAGCCGGATGTAGATCGCATGGCTTAATGGTTAGAGCGATTGGTCAGTTTCCAAGAGGCGCGAGTTCGAGTCCCGCTGCGTTAAAATTTTTATATGTTTTCTAAATATGTGTTTCATTTCTCTAAGTGTGTGATTAATTAACACTTTAAAAAATTTCAAAAAGAAGATAAATCTAACTATTGTCAAGTCAAATACCGCGAGGTTTCTAAGACCACATTTAACTCCCATATAATATCTCAACAATCTCTCATTCAATATATATATATATATATATATATATATATATATATATATATATATATATATATATGTAATATAAAATATAATACCAGATCTTAAAAATAAAATTTACACCCACCTTTCACCTAAATCGACCAGAAACAAGTAATAGGACATCGATTAGTAGTCATTCGTCGTGCTATGGAGATCTCGTTTGTCAAATTTTATGGGTCGGCCCCTAGGTCAGCCTGATGTCGTTATTGATGACCGTGGATTATAGAGCTTATGTTATATTTATATTATAATGAAATAAGAGAATTCGGGCTATTGGTTCAGTGGGATAATTTGACTGTAAAGGTGATGGTTGTGTGTTCGGTTCCTAATCGAATATTTAAATTATTTTAATTTACTCGCTGTGATGAAATGCGTTGAGTTTCGTCACTTAACACGCAATATCTCGAAATAAGGAGAAAAAGAGAATCAGAGGGTCTTGTCACTAGGCTCACTCTGGCACATTTTTATTTTTTTTATATTCATTTTCTCGTTGTCATTTTCAAACCGCAGCGTTGAGATCCGCGATTTAATAAGTAATGTCTCAATTTCAAGTGTGACGGAGTAGTGGACAACAGAGCGTCATGATACTGGATTATCTCTGATCATGAGCTCTTTAATTTTTGCGATTATTACACATATTCGTCGTCAGCCAGAAGACGTCCACTGCTGGACATAGGCCTCCCCCATAGATCGCCATGTAGCACGACTGGATGCCTCCTGCATCCAGCGCTTTCCCGCAATTTGGACTAGGTCGTCGGTCCATCTAGTAGGGGGCCGTCCCACGCTACGCCTTCCGGTTCGTGGTCGCCACTCGAGAACCTTTCTTCCCCATCGGTTGTCGGTTCTACGAGCGATGTGGCCCGCCCATTGCCACTTCAACTTGCATATTTTGAGGATTATGTCGGTGACTTTCGTTCTCGTACGGATTTCCTCATTACACATATTAAATGAAACTATTTTAACCGGATTAATCGCGTATATTTTAGTATTCGTAGACTCAGTCTACCACGGACTGTAAAGTTTTTAAAACTTCGGGTTTCTAAAAATGTATTTTCGAATACCAAAATATATAACATAATCCGGTTAAAGTAGTTTCATTTAATTATCTCTGGTTACCAGTTGTGAAGCGTCCATACAACTCGATTCACACCGGCTTGCCTAAGTCGAGTTCGAAAAAACAAAATCAAACAAGGTGTGAGAGCAAAAAAAAACAGGTCACCAAGAAAATATTGGGCTTTTTTACCGGCTTGCCTAACTAAAAATTTCCCCCCTCGCCACTGCTGATTACTCTGCTATGCGGGATAAAGGTTCATCCTTTAAAGAATACTCAATTTTTTTTATTGGTTCTCCTACTTTTTTCAAATCGGTTAAATATTCTAACCTATCCAACGTATATAAAGATATCTATCATTCAATTTCTCCCACAACAACCTTACAAAGTCACGTTGGCCATACTAAATAAAATTAAGCCTCTCGGAAGGCGGATATCTGAGCCCCGCCGATTATAATTTACGATCGCTATAAAAGGGCAGTAAATCGTCTTCAATTTGTTGAGCTATTATTATAAAATTTTATATTTATCGTTCATTGTACTGGGAGAGCGCTTAATCGGAAGCTAGCAGGCCTATTAATGGCTTGATGTTCTTTTTTTATATTGCTTTAAGTATAATGGTGTAGGCAGAGAGAATAAGGAGAGGAGGGAAGAGAGAGAGTGGGGAACGCAAAACTTAACAGAACGGAGTGTCTTAACACTAGGTACTCAGGTTCCCTCTGCCTACCCTGATATATGCGGGATACAGTGTGAAGCTACAAACAAAAACAACCGTTTTTCCACTTTTTTTCATAATTGTAAATTTTCTGTACATCCACATATCCTACGTATACTGGTACAAGTGTAAACACAAAACACAGCTTTACATGAAATTTTAAACTTTACAAATATAGGCACTTATAAATTCGTTTAAAAGTTCCTATGGTTGTAATTTTATCATTTTTCAAAGTAAATTTTGAAATAATGACAAAATAACAACCTTAAGAACCTTTATATGGTTGTCCTGTAAAATTGTGCTTTTATATTTGTACCAGTGTACATACGACTCATCGATATGATGACAAAATCAATAATATTTATCTCTATTAATCATATAATTCTCAATGTATTATTATGAAAAAAAGATTCATTCTGCAATATTTCTGAACATGCCTAATCTTTGAATATTATTCAAATGCCATATCTATTTTGTAAATAGGCGTTACGTTGTCTAAAGAGACAAAGCGCGGCATTATGTTCCGCTACTTAACATGCAATATCTAATTTTTTGACCGAGATTTGAGTATTTTGACACTAGGTTGTCCTTGACTATTCTTCTATAGCCAAAAAAATACTACAAAAATAGTAAAAAAATTAAAATTTCTAACCTTATGTTTATTTAAATCGATACCAATAAAAGCCGGCATAGTTCCATAATAATTATGTGCTTTTA
Source organism: Philaethria dido (assembly GCA_033558755.1). Taxonomy (NCBI): domain Eukaryota; kingdom Metazoa; phylum Arthropoda; class Insecta; order Lepidoptera; family Nymphalidae; genus Philaethria; species Philaethria dido. The sequence continues at coordinate 131,707 of JAKGSA010000928.1, forward strand.
AAAAACAAACCACCCGTATTATTAGATATGTTGATCGTTTTATAATGACTGAGCGTGACTACTTTCTATTGTCATTAGTGGAAATTAAGTGTAAGCTTTTACTTGTCCACTTTTGTTGTAATGTAGACTAGAAAAGTAGCTTCACGCTGTATCCCGCATATAGCAGGGTAGGCAGAGGGAACGTAGTGTTAAGACACTCCGTTCCCCACTTTACGCCGAATTGAAGCATTGCGTGCCGAGTGGCGGAACTCAATGCCGCGCTTTGCCGTGCTACCAAACCCAGGAAATGAAAAATTCCATTTCCTGGTGTGGGAATCGAACCCACAACCTGTCGCGTTTACAGTCGCACGCTTGTGCCTCTGCGCCACGACAGGCGTCCACTTTTGTTGTAATTTAGACTAGAAAAGTAGCTTCACGCTGTATCCCGCATATAGCAGGGTAGTAAGAGACAACTTAATGTTAAGACACTCCGTTCACTCTTTCCACCCGAGACTCGATCTCGGGCGGAAAGAGTGAACGTGAAACATTACATGTTAAGCGGCGGGACTCAACGCCGCGTCTTATAAAACAAGACTAGTTTTGTTTCATAAGACGATTATATTTAAACCAACTGATAATATACACTAAAAGCAACATTATTACAAATAACTCAAAAACTACTCGTCCGATCTTAACCAAAATCAAACGGCACCACATCAGAACCACTAGCAATCATATAAAAAAATATCAAAATTCGTTCTCCCAGTAAAAAACTATGCGGTAACAGACAAAACAAGACAGTTAAATTATGAACGTGATTTTGTGAAGTCGTTAAAAAAAATCAAATACTGAAAGATTCACATTTCATCCCCATACCACGGATATTGAAGATAGAACCACAGTGCTTAGACTCTCCGTACCACTGTTTTCGACAAAATGAACCAAAAATAAACCGAATATTTAAATCGCTGAACGCAGACAGTGTGTCTTAACACTAGGTTCTCAAGATCCCTCTGCCTACCCCTGCTATGTGCGGGATACGGCGTGAAGCTAAAATACATTTATATAAATCATCCAAGCGATATCTGTATAAGTGCTAAAAATAGATTATAATTGCTTCGCGTTTTATACATCCCAGTACTATCATTAAGTGTGGAGGATTAAAAAATGAGGAAAATTGAATACAATTATACCATAAATACCGCTTTCGCTTCTCTTTTTCATATTACGCTTTAAAGTTTTATACGTAGATATGTTTTAAATTAATATATTAAAAAAGTTATCCTATAGACGGGTTGAAGCGGGTCGTAAAAGTTCAAATTCCACGCAGTTCAAAACAACCCAAAAAATTAATATTTTTCTCTATAAACAGTAATTTATTACTGCAATTATAATAGCTAAAGGAAATGTATTTTCTTTTTTTTAAATACTTTTCCTGAAAGAATATATCTTAAAATATTTATTGCACTGGTAAGGACAAAGCAAGACGTTGAGTCAGTAACGTTTCAATTTGGACGGGAAACGCGGCTTCCGAGCAGGTGTTTTGACATTTCAAAATTGGTTCACTCAATAAAATTGTTCAGTAACACACATAAAAATGTAATCCTAATTGGTAACCCCTCCATATTTCAAATCGGCTAAAAGCTTTTTTAAATATATATATATATATATATATATATATATATATATATGCTGCTGCTACTATTAACCCATCTTTCATGTAATAATGTATATATATGTATACATATATATTTTTTCTTTTTTTTTTTTAACTTCACGCTGTATCCCGCATGTAGCCGGAGGGTGTAGGCAGAGGAACCAGAAATCCTGGTGTTAAGACACTCCATTCTCTTTCAACAATTCCGTTCCCACATTCCGCCGCATTGAGACATTGTGTATTGAGTGGCGGAACTCAACGCCGCGCTTTGCCTTGTTACCAAACCCAAGAAATGAAAAAACTAAATTTTACATTTCCTGGAGGGGGAATCGAACCCACAACCTGTCGCGTTTACAGTCGCACGCTTGTGCCTCTGCGCAACGACAGGCGGTATTTTTTTTAAATTATTTTTCCTAAACAAAAAATGCAAAAATCTTATTAATATGAATAAATCTAACCCCTCTTGATTCCGGTTAGTGATATTTCACCTTTTCCATAATATTCTCATCAATCATTTTGGGGGTATTAAAACTTTCCACGCGAGCCCAAGAAATTTCAATACGGTTTGGCTCATATTAAATGAGATAAGCTATACGTTTTTGAAGTACTTAACGAGGAAAAATGAAAAAAAAATACCTTTATATACTTGAAATTGATAGTTATATTATGGTCACATTACACAAAATCTCTATAAATTGTGGCTTATATGTTAGTGTTGTAACGTTAGTCATGGCGCAGAGGCACGAGCGTGCGACTGTAAACGCGACAGGTTGTGGGTTCGATTCCCACTCCAGGAAATTTAAAATTTAGTATTTTCATTTCTTGGGTTTGGTAGCAAGGCAAATCGCGGAGTTGAGTTCCGCCACTCAACACGCAATGCCTCAATTTGGCGGAAAGTGGGGAACGGAATTGTTGAAAGAGAATGGAGTGTCTTAACACTAAGTTCTCAAGTTCCCCCTGCTTACCCTGCTATATGCGGAATACAGCGTGAAGTTATAGAAAATAAAAAACGAAAAAAAATGAAATTTTTGCATTTATTTATATATAAACATTTGTGAAATTGATATCACCTTGAAGGCGTTGTGAGATCAAAATATAGTACTAGATACTAGTAGACACATTGCCGCGTACAAAACGCGTTGCCTTAGCAACGAATATGTCATTTTAAGCAAAAGTGTGTCAAATATATGGTATAGTGTATATAATTCTATTTTAATTTATTGATTAATTTAACGCATTATTATAAAAAATATTGGATTTCTACACTCTTACTCCTCTTTTCCTATAATTTATGTAAAAATTGGTTTCCATGGGAACGATATATTATACCCCGTTGAAGAGTACTTGATGTCACTCTTCAGCCACCAAACTACCTCTAGTAAAACAATCATAACATAACATATCCTTGTTACGACATAAAGGGCGGACAAACACTCTTTTTTTTTTTCAACTTTACGCTATATCCCGCATGTAGCGGGGTAGGCAAAGAGAACCAGAGAACCTAGTGTTAAGACACTACATTCTCTTTCAACAATTCCGTTTCCCACTTTCCGACGAATTGAGGCATTGCGTGTTGAGTGGCGGAACTCAACGCCGCGCTTTGTCTTGTTACCAAACCCAAGAAATGAAAATACTAAATTTTACATTTCCTGGAGTGGGAATCGAACCCACAACCTGTCGCATTTACAATCGCACGCTTGAGCCTCTGCGCCACGACAGGTGCAAACATGCTCCCATTTATAATATTAAAACAGAATGCCAGTATAAACTTTCACTCATTCTCATATGAAAACATTCAAATAAAATAAAAAAAAATATAAAAAAAAACAAAAATAACCGTGTTAACCCTTAAAAAACTTGTCTTCAAAAAAATCCACTTTCCTCACCTCACAAAAGTGTGATAATTTCACGCGCGCAGTCTCTTTGACAAAAAAGCATTTTTTAATTCGCATCCAGGTACATAAATACGCTTCGCAATCACGTTTTAATCTCTGTGCTTAATGAAGGTACATTTTTAATTTGTTAAATGTAGAGCGTTTTAATTATAATATTATAATTTAGCATATTTTTTGTGGAAAAAACTTTTTTAGAAAAGCTGTGATAGCTTTTTTATGAATTTGAGCTTTAAATTTCATTATTTTACGCATCGAATTCATGTTAAAGGATTGTCGTGGCACAGAAGAACAAGTGTGTGACTGTAAACGCGACAGGTTGTGAATTCGATTCCCACTGCATAAAACGAAAATATTAAATAATATTTAGCATTTTAATTCCTCGCTCTGATAATAAGGCAAAGCGCGGCGTTGAGTTCCGCCACTATGTATCAATTCAGCTGAAAGTGGATACGGAAATTTAGAAAGAGAACGGAGTGTCTAAACACTAGGTTTATACAGCGTGAAGCTAAAAAAATCAAATTATCTTTCTTTTGTATATGTTTTCGATCTTTCGTTCCTATTTCCAAGCGTCAAATTAATTTCTTTGATTTTCAAATTTATACTATTTAATGTTTTTGAGACAGCGTCTGGCTGTAAACGCAATAGGCGAGGGATTTATTATTTTTAATTATTTTAATTTCCCTGCTCTAGACAAAGGACGAAAGACAATGAAAAAGGAGAGGTAGAGTGTTGCCGTTTAACAAGTAAATGTTTTAATTTCTGGCGGAAAACGGAGAAAGTGTTATATTGGTATTATTCACTGTGACTACCTTTTTATGCGGGAAAAGACCATAAAGACAGCATGATATTCATAAATATGAATTTGATGAAATAAATATAAAATTAAAGATTTTATTAATAATATGAAAAGTAACGTTAACCCTTAAAATGGGGACGTACATACATGTTTTACTCCAACAATACATTTTTTATCTTCTAGCATAAGAAATATATTTTCATATTTGTAGGGAAGCAGAATAAATGTAGTGCTAAGTTCAGTTTCTATCCATTAAGGGGCATCTGGACAAAACATGACATCTCACTTTGTGTAATCTAAGTGAATTAAGATATATGTGTATACCTAATTACTAATATTTTCCTAGTAGAAATCAAAACATTTATTATATTCTGGCTGTGGTTTTGGTAAGTATAAAATATTTTTGCAAAGCGCGGCGTTGAGTTCCGCCACTCAGCATACAATGCGTCATTTTGGCGGAAAATGCGGAACGGAGTGTGTTAACACTAGGTTCCCTCTCCCTACCCTGCTATATGCGGGATACAGTGTGAAGCTATGTATGTATGTATGTATGTATAAAACACTTTTATAATATAAAATGTAAGAGCATTTGTTTGATGTTTGTTAAAAATAATTTAGAGATCTCATCAGTCTCATTCTCTCTGTGATAAAAAAGCGGACCTTTGAGTTTTATCATTTAAAACGCAATTTATGTAATTCAAACAGGAAATTAGGTACGAAGTGTCTCAACATTAGATTTTTAGGTTCTTTTTTTTAAGAAACATAAAACTGCTAAAAGACTAATGAGCTCTTTGATTTTCGCGATTATTACACGTATTAAATGAAACTCATTTTAACCGGATTAATCGCGTATATTTTAATATTCGAAAATACATTTTTGGAAACCCGACATTTCGAACAGGTAGACTTTTTACCACCTGAGATCCAATCATTAAATATTTGAAGTCTCAAACCCACCACACTAGAGGGCCAGATACAGTCAGCTCACTCTGCAAGAATCCAGGGCAGTACGCGAGGCAACTAAAAAATCGTTGGCGGTAGTTGGATATAATAATTGTATTAAGTGACAGACGAATGCCACCTCAGTCTAACAGTGACCACGGACTACTGTAAAGTATTCGAAACGTCGGGATTTCAAAAATTTATTTTCGAATATTAAAATATATGCGATTAATCCGGTTAAAATACTCGTAGTTTCATTTAATATCTGCTAAAAGACTTCCTTTTCAAATTTTATACAAATATGAATTTCAAATTCAACCACAACTTCAAATCAAAGTAAAATAACCTACGCCTTCATACATACAAACGTACATATATGAACATAATCAAAACTAGTCTTTGAACATCATATGTGCCCCTGGAGTGGCATTTAGCGTGGGGTATGGGGACATAAATAATTATGGTGTGACAAAGGAAATGTCAAAAACATGACGCTCTAAACGATGTTTATATGAGAACTATGAATATATGTGTGTATGTTACAAATAAAAGGTGGTTTGAAAATAAATTACATTTGATTTACAAGGGGAAAGGTATATGTATACTTAATATCGCACTTTTAAAGGGTGTCCCAAAGTTAACGCAAGATTTGAATTCGAACTGCAGCCGCTAAGCTTTCACTATTTTTGAAATATTCTTTAATAATGAAGACACGTTGTTCTATCGTGTAACGCTCCATTTTTAATAACCCTATACTGTTAGCTGTCAAATTGCTTTTTTTTCAGGGTTGCCAATATTTCACTGCACAAATGGCGGCAAAGTCAAATCTTGCGTTAATTTTGGGACACCCTATAGAATTATAAAGACCTAGTCAAAAAAGTCATGATTTAAATTTTTTGACACGAAGTGATTTTAAGACAAAGATTTTTATCGATTTTGATTAGAACAAGAATATAAATTAAGCTATAATTTCAAAAATAAATGTATTTTCAAAAAAGTTAAATATCCAAATCTTTATTTGAGGTTTTCCAAAACATCATTTTTTGAAATAGGTCGATATATTTATTTTATTTTATTTTATTTATTTATAACTCTTTATTGTACACACATAAAATAAATGAAATAGAAAATACACACAAGGATTAGATATACAATAGGCGACCTTATCACTAAAATAGCGATCTCTTCCAGGCAACCTTAAGGCATAAGAAAGCGCAAATTAAAAATCAGATAGGGTGTGAAAATTATATTTTATTTTTTACTTTAAGCACAGTTATAAGCTACCTATCTGTTACAGACCTTTTTCAAAATAATTTCCAATTTTTCTTAAGAATAACATAACACTATAAGCATATTTAAATACAGAGTCAAGAAACTATCTCCATATGTAGTATATTTATTATTCATAGAAATATTTTCCGCCAAATATCTTATGATGTGTTCCGGTTCGATGGCATGTAAGCCAGGTTTTCCCATTCCCACCCATCCTTTCCCCAAAATGTGGTGGTTCCGAGAACGGAATACTATATTGTCCTCCTCTTCCATCTGTATCCTCTAGGTTGGCAACGCATCTACAACATCTCTGGTGTTGTAGATGTTCATGGGCGAAGGTATCCACTTATCATCAGGTGGTCCTTCTGCTCGTTTGCCATCCGTTATTAAAAAAAAAAAAAAAATTCATATGAATATATGTATGTATGTATGTATATATGTTTTAACAGTATTTTAGATCGATTTATTTATTTAGTTATATTTGTTTCCTGTTGTAGTTTTTGCACCGCTTTGTGCCCGCTTTACCTGTAGATCCCTTCAGTTAGGTTGCCTAGAAGAAATCACTTTTAGTGATAAGCCCGCCTTTGTGCGTTTGTTATATTATTTTAAATTTTCTTTATGTCTAATTTCAAGTGTGCAATAAAGTTTTTATCTATCTATCTTACACTTTCGAACAAATCTATTCATTATACTATTTGTACTATATATGAGATTTCTTAGGGTAAATAGTAAAAGCGAGATGACAACTTCTATATTACCATAATCATAATAGTCTTTTTCCTTGTAAAATTACGCGTCAATTTGTCCGTTCATTAATCTACTTTACGATATGAATTATAAACATGCTAGGTCCTGTAATTTAAGTCATTAGATAGTGAGCTCATCTATTTACATGATTTAAATATGTTTGTTTCATGAAGATTACTAATCTTCTTTTAGATTTTTTTTTGATAATCTACCGTGTCAACCAATACTTACTAATATTCTTAAATTGCATACTCCATTCGACTCAGAATTTTCTTATCCCAACATAGTCGCTCCATTCATTTCAATATAAAATGTGAACTACAAAATAAAAATTGACCAAAATAAAATAACAACAGAATAAAATAACCTAAAAACTCAAAACAACTGTATATTATAACCATATAACAGAAAGTTGCAAATTCACTGCCATCTCGTACAAAATTAAAATATGTACCAAAACGAATTTGGCAACAAATAACAAAAACTAAACGGAAGCCAGCAAAAAGCATGACTCGCCAGTGTTTCCGGAAAAAATAAAAACATTTATAAAAATAATTCGTCGGTATCAACAGCACTAAAACACTGTCTTTTAAATAAATGAATGAGATTCATTATTGATCTATCTATAAATTTTCTTTCTAAAAATGTAAGGGCAAAGCTTCAAGAATAAAGAATTTAGTATATTTTTTAATGCCCTGCAGTAGAAATCTAATAAAGAAATTACGGGCGAAGTTCTTACTTCCATTTTGAACATTTCCAACAGAAATTGCTCTATGAGCCAAATGTTTCTGTAAAATATATATAAAAAATACAAAATAGAGTCGTAGGTAGTAACTTGTCATTATTTTCTCTTAATTAATTGAGATTAAGAGAAAATAATCTATCTCTCTAACTATACTCAAAGCGTGGCTTTGAGTTTCGCCACTCAGCACGCAATGCTGAATGCAATTCGGCGAAAATCGGGAAACGGAGTGCCTTAACACGTCGGTTCTCAGGTTTCCTTCGCCTACTCTGCTATATGCGGGATACAGCGTGAAGCGTGAAGCTCTGTCTGTAATAAATTTTCTCTTAATAAATTTATTACATTCAGAGAAAGTCTAGTTGGTCTAGAATAAGATGACCTGTTCTCCGCTTTCCGCCTGAAAATCAAGACATTACCTTTTAAATGGCGGAACTCAACATAGTGCTTGTCTTAGCCAAAGCTGGGATATGGAATTGATCAAGCCCACAACCAATCGAATTCGCAATGAGACGCTGTTACACGGCACTTGCAATTATTAATATTAATTGCTTATTTTAATACTAATTATTGAGAAGTATCACCCACGATATAAATAATTAGGATTTTAACAAATAAAAAAAACTGACAGCAAATAAATTGCGCTAAAAAGCAACATTATTACGAATAACCCAAAAACTACGCACCACATCATAACCAAACACATCACAAGCACTAATCACATAAAAAAGTCGAATTGAAAACCTCCTATTTTGAAGTCGGTTAAAAAGATTTTCAAACAAAACACAAAGTCGATTTCCAAGCTATTTCCAAGGAACAAAGTTTAATTTTTTAAAGTGGAAATATTTATATTGACTATAGATCAACGCCAGGCTACGACGTAGCGCCAACAGCTGTAGCATTCTACGATCCATTACACTACTACTGTGCTCTACAAAATAATTTATAAGAGAAAACGTTTATAAAGACTTGATTTTTTTTTTTTTTTTTTTTTTTTATTGCTAACGGACGGCAAACGAGCAGAAGGACCACCTGATGGTAAGTGACTACCTTCGCCCATAGACATCTACAACACCAGAGATGTTGTAGATGCGTTGCCGACCTAGAGGATACTGATGGAAGGGGGGACAATGTAGTAGTCCACTATCAGAACCACTACATTTTGGGGAAAGGATGGGTGGGAAAGGGGAAAATCTGGCTTACATGCCATCGAACCGGAACACATCATTAGATATTTGGCGGTTCGTCTTTGACATGATAGTGGTCGCGAGCCAGTCGGAGGACGAACCTCCTACCACCTAACAAAACAAAACAAAACGATTTACGTTTTAATTATTTCGTTTTTATAATATCGTAAAGTAAAGTGGTTTGACTATATTATATTTGAACGGTAGGTGTAGCTTCAAAACTTTTTTGCAATAATTCAAGGCGAAAAAAAAATTAATCCATCATGGCGCAGTGGTACGTCTGACCGTATACGCAATTGGTTATGGGTTCGATTACTACTCAGGGGAATAATTAAATATATATATTCACTTCGTTCTGGCAAGACAATGCGCGTAGAGTTGCGTCACTTAACACTCAATGTATCGAATTCAGGCGGTAAGCAGTGAAAGGAGTGAATGTAAAATTTCTGCTTGAGTATTAAATTACTAGAATCTCTTTACATAACGTGCGTATTGAGAATATTTAAATCTCTTTTTATTCAATTAGTTTTTGCTATTTATTTTTAGATTTATTCATTTTCCCCACTAGTAGAGAAGCCAGATAGAGCTTAATTTCATAGTCTGTTATGATTTTTCTAACAACTTTAGAAACAGCGGCGGAACTTAACGCCAACTTATATATATAAATAAAGCCAGGTACTTCCTAAATATGCTAAGATAACTTATTTTAAATAATAATTTAGTAAGAAATAGCCAAAACAAAGAAAACAGAGAGATTTATCCATATTTCCTTATAAAATTATTATTAATAACATTCTACTCCACAAATAAGTTATATTAATAAAATAAATACTAATAAATTATTATAGTTGACTGTTTTTGTTAACATATTAACGAGTCATTAACCGCATAAATGTCACACTATGACGAGACAATGCTTGTACGTAACACATATATCATCTTGTCATCAACACCTAAGCAATTAATTATAGTTACATGTTGATTATGAGGGAATTATTGTTATTAAGTTATTAATATTATTTTTTATTGAGTTATTTATTTATTGAGTTTATTTAGAAGTTTATTCAGTGTTGTCATTGTTTTTTAATTGATTCTTTTATTGTTTATGTATATATGTATTTGTATGTTTGGTAACAAGGCAAAGCGCGGAGTTGAGTTCCGCTATTCAGCACGCAAAGTCTCAGTTCGGCGGAAAGTGGAGAACGGAGTGTTTTAACACTAGATTCTCATGTTTCCTCTGCCTGCCCTGCTATATGCGGGATACGGCGTAAAGCAAACAGCGTTTATGTATACATATTTGATATAAATGGATGAAAATAAGATTTTATTTCCACATTTTACTTAGAAGGCTATCCTTTCCTCTTTCCTCATATTACCTATGCAGAGAGTTTATAATATCAAGACACTCTACTCTCCGTTTTTCGTTCGAATTCAAAACATTACTTATTGAATGACGAAAGTGAACGTCGCGCTTTATCGTACCAGCAAGGAGTAATCAAAATAATGGAGATAGAATCCTTAACCATCGCGTTTACACCTAGAAGCTGAGCTACTTCGCCATCATAGACTGTATTATAACCTTTTTAAAAATCATATATTTTTAAATAAGCATAAAATTAAGAACGAATAACTTCTCTATGCCTTACAAATGACGAAACCTCAATACCAGCAAGAACAAAAATCTCTATATTCTATTAGAAACAAAAAAGAGACAAATTTCCATATTAAAGTCCTAGAGTTCAAAATGCGCAACATCTCATCTGAGCTGTCATTTCGAATCCTTTCCTTTTACTGCTATTCAATTACCAACCCTTTTATATTAAAAATAAGGTTAATTTTCCTTTGTTTCAAATTTTAAAATCTGACGTACAATCGGTCTGCCCGAGGGAATCGTTGATATTGCTTTACATGTTTTTTGCCTTTGTCCCGTACAGTGGCTAACAAGAATTTACGCTCTCATGGTATTTTAAACCATATTGTAATAGAAAAAGAGTGAAATTTTATGAAATGACCATGAAATGCGGCTCTTGTACAGTAATATGACGAAATCTATTCTGGGTTGGGCGGCCTAGTTGGACACTCTGGATAGGATGTATACGTGTATTAACAAAAGTTTGCTTTGGAAAAAAAGTTTTTAACTACCGTTACCTGTTTCATTATATTGGTAGCAGAAGAAAGAAAAATCTTTCAGGCATATAGCAGGGTAGACAAAGGTAACCTAGTGTTAAGACACTCCGTCAGTCGACGCAGCGCTTTGCCTTGTTACTAAACCCAGGAAATAAAACAATCCATTTACAGCGTCTCTGCGCCACGACAGGCTTTAAATAATAGTTGAACATAAGACAAATACACATCTTCACTAAACCATATGTGATCCGTTCCTACCGTTACTCATAGCCATTCCCAAATTAAGGTGAGTAAGTTAATATATAAAGATCGAAAATACATACGAGGTGTGTTCAAAAGTAAGGTGACTTTTCAAATTTGGCGGGCAAACGTACTGATTATCGATTTTTTTTATTGAGCTATGCTGGTACGACCTCCTCTTCCTGAACATCTGTACTGAGTTTCTATGGTATAGCATTTTTTGTTTCTAAGGGGAGAGGCGTAGCTAAGCTATAAGTGTTTTATGTGCTCTGGCGCGATTTCTTTGCTATCGAAAAATATGGATCAAAGGATTTGCACTCTCAAATTTTGTGTAAAATAAATAAAGTGTCTCCAAACACTTAAATGTTGATAGTGGCATACGGTGAAACTGTTCTGAGTAAAAATGTTTATAAAGTGGCAAGGTAAACTCTTCCAAGATCCGAAGATGCCAATGACGAGCTCTCGCCTGACGCCCAAGCACGTTCAATCGAAGTTCAAGCAGTGAAGAAAAATTGTTCTTGGAAAATCGTCGAATCACCACTGTGAGTAGGCTGCTGTTGTATGCATATGGCACACGCTTGGCTCGTGCCAGGAAATTTTTTTCTAACGTTTTAAGGTATGAGACGTGTCAGCTAAGTTTGGTTCTGAAATTGTTAAATTTTGACCAAAGAAATCGTCGCATGAGTGCCATCGCTCATGCGACGGTTTTTTGGTCATTCTTTTCTTAAAATTTTTTTTCAGCAAAGCTACCTTAGCCTCTTTGGAACACACCTCAAAAGCATTACAAAGCATTTTTAAGTTTAACTCTCATTTATAAATTTCGTTGTTAATATAGATATTTAAATATTTTTTTTACCTAAATTATTCCACGAAAGGTGGGGAACGGAGTGTCTTATCACTAGGTTCCCTCTGCCTACCCTGCTATATGCGGGATACAGCGTGAAGCTATGTATGTATGTATGTTTTTTGCCTAAAACTCTTTAATTTTTTATAAATTCTTGATTAAGTCATTCGCCCTATAAATAAAACAAAACCGAATATCTATTATTATTAAAAAAAATATATAAACAAGTCGACTTACCAACTTATTCACACCCTCAAATATAATCCAAAAAAACACAGCATCAATATTTCATACGATAATTTCTCAAAAGCCTCAAAAGAAAACGTGAAGAGAGGAAAAACAAATTTAAAAAGTACCTTACTAAGCAAAAGTTATCCCATCAAAGAGTTATGATATCTAGAGGCAAAAAGGGGTTTTTATTTAAGTTTAGGCAACACAATAAACAATGTTAGAGAACCTTCGTCTATATAAATTGCTTGTCTATAACCTTAGAGCTTTGTCGCCGTAATGTTGACTTTTTTTTATTTATTAACCGATTGTGGGTTCGATTCCCACTCTAGGAAATGAAATTTTTCATTTCCTGTGCTTGGTAACAAGGCAAAGCGCGGCGTTGAGTTCTGCCACTCAGCACGCAATGCCTCAATTCAGCGAAAAGTGGAGAACGGAATTGTTGTAAGAGAACGGAGTGTCTTAACACTACGTTCTCAGGTTCCCTCTGTCTACCCTGCTATATGCGGGTTACAGAAACGAAAACCTAAAGAACCTAGTGTTAAAACACCCCGTTCCCCACTTTTACAATAAGGGCAAAGTTATCCCATCAAAGAGTTATGATATCTAGAGGCAAAAAGGGGTTTTTATTCAAGTTTAAGCAACACAATAACCAATATTAGGGAACCTTAGTCTACAACGATAAAGCTACTAATTGACTCCAAAAAAAGACATTTTTTTGTGTGTTACCGTACTAATTTTTACTGTGTGCACCAATTTAGATGATTTTGTATGTAATATCATGTCTATTGCTTCCGATGTGGTACCATTTAAATTTAGTTAAGATCTAACGATAGTTTCTAAGTTATTCGTAATAAGTTTAATTTTTAAAGCATTTTTCGGTTTTCTTTTTTCTTAAAATCTTAATTTGATAATATTTTTTTTGGAAATAATTCAAGTGTTAGGAAATTAAATGCTTAAATGATAAATAATTCTATACAGCATCTATCCAAATAGAAACATCCAGTATGCAGATGAAGAAACTCAACGCTGCACTTCGTCTCAATGGGCCGGAAAAACATTATTGATATTGACTGCATCCAGACGATAATATTTATATTAAGAATTGTGCAGAGGCTCAAGCGTGCGTGTGTAAGCGCGACAGGTTATGGGTTCGATTCGCACTCCAGGAAATGAAAATACTAAATATTATTGAGTATTTTCATTTCCTCGCTCTGGTAACAAAGCAAAGCGATTCGACGGAAACTGAGGAACGAAATTGTTAAAAGAGAACGGAGTGTCTCAACGCTAGGTTCTCTGACTACCCTGCTATGTGCGGGATATAGCATGAAGCTAAAAAAAACAAAAAAAAGAAAACCGACATTAAATAAAATGTACTAAAAAGTAAAATTATTACGAATAACTCCAAAACTATTTTATCTTAACAAAATTTAAATGAAACCACATCAAAATCACTATCATATAACAAAATAATCATCAAAATTTGTTCACCCAACAAAAAGTTATACAGTAACATACAAAAAATCGGAGTACCTTCCTCAAAAAATACCTTACCTGGACATTTTAAGAATACGTGTGAACTTCCCTCCACCCACTCCCTACCCCACTTGGGGTGAACCCCTAAATAATTACCCCGCGGTTGCGTAATAAATATTGCTTAAAGATTCCCACTTCGGAACTTTAATGTCTTTGTTACGATTGCATTTTCTTGATAAATGGTAGCTACAAATAAACATATAAAATATTAAACAGCTTTTGTTTTGATTTATTATGTGCTTAACCTAATTTTGGAAATTATGTATTGGAGACAAGGCCGTAGTTGAGAAGTGAGAGATCGTATGATTTTAAACTAGATTGGTATCCCGCATATAGCATAGTAGGCTGAGGGATCCTAGTGTTAAGACACTCCGTTCCCCACTTTCCGCCTAATAGAGGCATTGCGTGCTGAGTGGCGGAACTCAACGCCGCGCTTTGCCTTGTTACCAAACCCAGGAAATTAATAATCCCATTTCCTGGAGCGAAAATCGAACCCACAAACTGTCGTGCTTACAGTCGCACGCTTGTGCCTCTGCGCCACGACAGGCGTTAACTATATTGATAGAGAGTTCAATTCCCATTCGAGAGTATGATTGTTCTTTTGTTAATTATATTCGCTCTAGTCAGATAAATTGCGGCGTTGAGCTCCGCCACTTAACACGCAATCTCACAACAAATCTGATAATCATAATAAAAATTACGCAAAACCTAACGTTATTACTAATATTATTACATAAGGTAATTTTGACATAATAATCTTCACAGCTCCACGCTTTATACCGCAAAGAAGGTAATTAAAGAGAACTTACTGCGAAAATACTCCATTGTCCACCTTCCGTCTCATCTATTACTTGCATGAGTGGCGGAATTAAACGCTGCACTTTGTCTTAATAATAATAATTCAAATATAAATATTCCTCCGCGAATCAAACCCACAACAACTCACGTTTACAGTCCCACTGCGCCACGATGACCTCATCTTAGAAAATCTTATTTACTTAATTCCATGCCTCAATTCAGCGGGAACGGAATGTTAAAAGAGAACGGAGTGCCTTAACACTAGGTTCTTTGCTTCCCTCTGCCTATCATGCTATATGTGTGGGATACAGCCTATAAAGCTAAGAAAAAAAAAAAAGAATTAATTCCCAAAATAATATATAAATATAATGAAAAGTAAATACTTGCTACGAGCTCCTCCTCAAATGGTAATATCATTATTTTCGCCGCCCAATAAAATAGGCCTCTTACGTATAATTTTTTTAAAATACTACGGCCCCTTTCATTATTTGCGGATTACCCTTTTTGTATCTTATCCTATACATGTAATATTCTATATTAAATATATTTTCCTATGTAAGACGTTTTTGGAGAATTTAGAAAAAGAATCTAGGTGTAGGTTCGGTTCCTGCTTGAGAAACGAAATTATAGATATCATAGCAGGTAATAACTGAGAATTTACTGACAAGACACCTTGCTCTCTATTATTTTCCGCCTGAATTTTGAGACCGTGTTAAATGGCGTAACCTAACGCTGCACTTTTGCCCTACAAGAGCGTAGAGTAAAAAAAATTCACGCTGTTTTACTAAGGCGCAGCAGTCATGCGAATTTAATGTGCCAAGACACTTTCGTCTCACACTCTTCCATCTAAAATCGGATGGAGAAGCGTGTTGAACGGCTTGCATTGTCTTACTCAATGCGTGGAAAGACAATCATTTAAATATAACCATTCCCCCAAATGGGGATCGAACTCACAACCAATAAAGCGTCTTACATGGTTAAACGCTCTTTCCATTGCGCTACTATGTCCTGTAGGATATTTTAAATGTATTTTTTTTTAATCTCTCATGCCTGCATACCAGGGTATGCAGAGAGAGAACCTACCGCTTACGTTCACTTTGTTTTTACTCAGACTGGAATGGAGAATTAAAAATAATATAAAATAAGGCTTCATTCCCCCAAATACAGATTGAACCTTGAAACCATGTATCCCCACCCAGACATTACCCACTACGCCACGACGATCCTCTCTTTTCTTCTTTGTTTTTTTTTTTTTTTTTTTTTTTTTTTTTTTATGTGGATAACGGATGGCAAACGAGCATGAAGGACCACCTGGATGGTAAGTGGTTACCGCTCATGAACACTACACTCAACATGTTGTAGATGTTGCCAACCTAGAGGATAGAGACGGAAGGGAGGATAATGTGGTAGTCCGTTATCGGAACCACCATTTTTGGGAAAGAATGGGTGGGAAAGGGGAAAACCTGGTTTACATGCCATCGAACCGGAACATATCATAAGATATTTTCTTGGCGGTTCGTCTTTGACATGATAGTGGTCGCGAGCCAGACGGGAGGGACGAACCTCCTACCACCAAACAAGTATCTAGTGTTAATATATCTCTCTTCTTATATAATATATCTCTTTTAAAAAACGAAATATCATAAGCAATATTCAAATTAAGTGTTACTGACATGGCCGCACCCTCATTTGCGGCTCTATACAAAAACATCGCCTGAGTGCATTAGGGATTATAAAAATTTGCATAATCTGGTCCTGTTACTTTTCAAAGCTGCGTACAATACCCAATGCAAAGGTAGTTTTTATTATCTTCATTTACTCTTTAATATGTAGAAAGGAAATATAATGATTAATTTTACGTTTCCTTTTTTACAATTAAACAAGCACAATTCTATTTTTGCCTCATAAAAATGATTTAATGAAAAACAGTATGATAGAGTCTATTTCTAAGCGGAGAATTTTTCTTTGCTCCTTATTTAATACAAGCTTTCGTGTTTCATGACTTCGTTTGTGTATATAAAATACGCGACTGCGGCAAATCTTAAAAATCTCGTCTTTCCATTTCGTAGCACATCGACAAATCTCTCCTCTTAATAAAATTCCTTAAGGATCCTGTCTACAGCAAAATACATACATTCAACAGTTACCTTCAGTAAGCTCTCTGGCGCGTAAAAATATATAAATAATTTGCCTTGGTGAGTTTCATTAGGATTAGAGTTAGACAATAACTTTTTTTCATTCCAGCGCCAAAGACCAAAGGGTAGGAGAAAGTGGCACACATATTTCGAACTCCTTTACCTTATAGAGAAACTACCGCAAGGATGAGAAGAATTTCCGGGTAATCTTCCTTGTAAGTCTTAAGGCTGGGTTCCTAATAGGAATACAGTTCTCACCGAAGCATCATAGCAGATGGCGGTAGGATTAAAGTTCATATTGGTAGAGGTGTTTCCACCAGGATTCATTTACCATTATCATACGTACATCTGCCTTTGCGCATGTATGGTGTGTAATGCAAACTGTGGCTTTCAGCGAAAAATAGTTTATGAGATAATATGATAGTGGTTTTGTTTGGTGGTAGGGAGGTTCGTCCCCTCCGTCTGGCTCAAGTGACCACTATCATAAAGGTCAAAGACGAACCGCCAAATATCTTATGATGTGTTCTGGTTCGATGGCTTGTAAGCCAGGTTTTACCCCTATCCCACCCATCCTTTCCCCATCCTTTTTCCGATAGCGGACTACTACATTGTCCCCTCCCCTTCCATCTGTATCCTCCTCCTCTTAGGTTAACGCACGCCAACGTGCCTCTGGTGTTGTAGATGTTCGGCGGGCTTTGAAGGTCAACCACTTACCAACAGGTGGTCCTTCTGCTCTGCTCTGCCATCATCAGTTATCCATGCAAGTGGTAAATACAGTTTCTATAAAATGGAAATCCTCATATAAAAAGAACTTCCTCTTTGTAATATATTAATTATCAGGGCAGTAGGCGCAAAAATGTAAGTCGTATTCCATTTGGTATAAGGGATGAATTAAAATATGAATTAAATAATATGGAAAAAATTCACGCAGTATCCTACACATAACAGGATAGGCAGAAGAAACCTGAGAACCTACTGTTTACACACTCCGTTCTCCAATTTCTGCCTAAAAATGCTTCTGCCCCTGCGCTACAATGGGCTTCATTACATTTCTCATTACAATTTTTTTTCTTTATTAGTATAGTTTTATATTAAAAAAATTCTAATCAACCAAAATAATATCATAATACACTCATCCTAATAAACAGTACGTTCGCTATTTGCATTGCGGCATCGTGAACAAATAGAGCTTTTCGACAGTTGGTTTAGTTCGTTATGGGGATATTTCGATTTTACTATCATTGTACAGTGCTATGGTATTTAAGCTATGTAACAAAGGAGAATATATGTTTAATTTGAAATTATGGGTCTTAAAATATATGCATGTTATTTAGTATTATAAATAGAGAAAATACGTAAATATAAAAGTTTATGTGGGGGAATGGAGTGTCTTAACACTAGGTTCCCTCTGCCTACCCTGCTGTATGCGGGATACAGCGTGAAGCGTGAAGCCTGTTTTGGCGCAGAGGTCAAAGTGTGCGAGTGTAAACGAGATAGGTTGTGGGTTCGATTCCCACACCAGGAAATAAGAATTTTGAATATTTATAATAATTAATATTTAGTATTTTCATTACCTCGCTCTTGTAACAAGGCAAAGCGCGGCGTTGAGTTCCGCCACTCAGCACGCATTGCCTTAATAAGGCGGAAAGTGGGGAACGGAAATGCTATGAGAACGGAGTGTCTAAACACTAGCTTCTCAGGTTCTCTTTGCCTACACTGTTGTATGTCAAACCCCTCCCTAACCAACGAACGAAGACAGACACAATGCCAACCAGTCCACTTTTACACGCAGATAAAGCAAGGAAAATTTAGTGCCAAGACACTCCGTTCTCCACTTTCTGTCTAAAATCTAGACATTCTGTTCTGAAATCTAGACATTGCGCGTTGAATCGGCGGAATTTAACGCTTTATCTTACAATAAGGGTGAAATGAAAATAATTTAAATGTAATCAATCAATCAGTGGGAATCAAACCCGAAACCAATTATGTCTACGAGAGGACCTCTCAATTCTCATCTCAGAAAGAAGTTAAAATTAAAAAATGAATTTAATACCACGTCATTAAATATTCATATTCTATGAAGCCTCAAAGCTTTATAACGACCAAAATTGACCTAAATTTTATCATTGCTACACAGATTAGTGGTTACAGTTTTATTTTATCCGACTTACCGAGATAATTAGGAGGTACAATTATTACGAATAACTCCAAAACTACACGTCAGGTATTAATTAAATTTAAATTGGATCATATTAAAAGTACTAGCTATTATATAAAAAACTATCATCAAAAACGATTCACCAAGTCAAAATTTATGCGATAACTCATAAAAATATAGCTTATTTGATAACTTTCTTTTTTTTTAAACTTCACGCTGTATCCCTCTATAGCGGGGGTGGGGCAGGAAGTGTCTGTTTGTTAAGACAGTCATTCTCTTTCAACATTTCCGTTCCCCACTTTTCGCCAAGCTGACGCATTACGTGTTGAGTGGCGGAACTCAACGCCACCTTTGCCTTGTTACCAGACCCAGAAATGAAAATACTAAATTTTTACATTTCCTGGAGTGAAATCGAACCACAACGCCTGTCGCATTTTCAATCGCACGATTGTGCCTCTGGACCCCGACGGGTGTTTGACTTTATTTTTGAAATCAGTTAATAAATATATACTATTGGTGCTTAATATTATATATACATATATCAGAGATCTAATGAAAAATTGTTAGCCTTTGAGGTTGTTCATTAGTGTAATCTCCTTACGTACCGTATATATTGCGTTTTTCATGTACAGCGTTTATAGTTCTATCTAAGCTCTATATATATATATATATATATATATATATATATATATATATATATATATATATATATATATATACTATGCTATATATATATATATATACATTTCGTAATTAAGTAAGATTTTGTTGTTTTTCTTGGCTTCACGCTGTATCCCGCACATAGTAGGGCAGGCGGGGAACTAGGAACCTAGTGTTAAGACTCTCCATTCTCTTTCAACAATTCCGTTCCCCCACTTTCAGCCGGTGGCATTGCGTGTTGAGTGGCGGAACTCCAACGCCGCGGGCTTTGCTGCTACCAAACTCAAAGATATAATATATAATTATTTTTTTTAAGATTAACAAAAAATGTTTAAAAAAAATAAACTATTAAATAGTTTTAACGACGTTAATATTAACATCACGAGAAAACGAAAACTTGAGGCACGTGATGAAGTTACGTTCCAACGTACGACAAAGTTCCACGTTGGCGTTACACACAGCGCAAATAGAACTATGTCTCCACTTTCAGCTACATACTCATCCAATTACACTATAACAAGGTTGTAAATCTTTTGCCAAGTCAAAGGAAATGGAACCATACCGTAGTAAATTACTGCGATCATATCCGTATGAGTGTTAACTTTATTTAATGAGACAAAGTGCTACCTGGCACGAGTTGTGGAATGAGATGGTACTTTGTCGTAGTACTATGATTATTTTAGGTTAGATAAGGCTTGTTATTAGTCTCGTCCAGTGCCTAACTTTATAGACTGTTTGCAAATATTTAAAATTTGCACGCTATGTATTTGTGCTATATATATGATATGAGCGTTTAAATGTGGTCAGAGAGCACTTATTAATTAACTCTACTCTTCAGGTTGTGGGTTCGATTCCCACTCCCAGGAAATGAAATAATATTTTAGTGTTTCATTTCTTGGGTTTGGTAACAAAAGTAAAAAGCGCGGCGTTGAGTTCACACCTTTCAATAATCTCCAATTCGGCAGAAAAAAATAAGGGCTGAAAATAACAACAGTAGGTTCCCCTCTTAATCTAATCTGCTATATGCGTGATACAGCGTGAAGCTATATTATCTTATAATATTTCTCTTTAATACTAGTGTATATGTATAATTATTTAGTTTAATTTGTCTTTTCCTTTTGAGGCTATCCTTGGCACAGTGGGACGAATTTTGACTTTAAATTTGATTGGTTGCATAGGTTGGATTCCCATTCAAGAAGTAATTATTATTTCTAAAGGTTTCGCTCTGTTAAGACAAGCGCGGCGTTAATTCCACCACTTGATATGAATGAGGAACTAGTGTTAAGACACTACAATTTCCGCACCACGGAAATTATTATTCGATTAGGGAATCGAACCCACAACCAAATCTGTCACACACAATTACTCAGCTATAGTATTATAGAAACAACATCCCAAAATCCAACATAAAAATAGCAACTAAAATATCATACTTTCATATAAATAATCAAAATTGTAACAAAAAGTACGCTTATTACTAATAACTCAAAAACTACCGTTGTATCTTAACTTTTTTTTTTTTTTTTATTGATAACGGACGGCAAACGAGCAGAAGGACCTGATGGTAAGTGGTTACCTTCGCCCATGAGCATCTACAGCACCAGAGATGTTGTAGATGCATTTATAACCTAGAGGATACTGATGGAAGGGGGACAATGTAGTAGTCCACTATCAGAACCACCACATTTGGGGAAAAGGATGGGTGGGAAAGGAGAGAGAAAATCTGGCTTACGGGCCATCCCGAACCGGAACACATCATAAGATATTTGGCGGTTCGTCTTTGACATGATAGTGGTCGCGAGCCAGTCGGAGGACGAACCTCCTACCACCTATAAAAACCTATAAAAACTAAAAAATTAAATTGTACCATACCAGAAGCACTAGCTATCCAAAAAAAATATATCATCAAAATTTGATCAACCAGTAATAAGTTGCGTATCACACATAAAAAAATACTGTTAAAATGAAAACCTCTTCCTTTCTTTAAAATCTATATAAAATATTAAAATGGAATCATTCCCCAGAGTAAGAATTTTGATACCCCACACGGTATCCATCAATGATTTTTTTGTTTTATACATGACATAATTGCCTCTAGAGGGCCCCATATTGAATTAAGAGAGACGTCACATATCTAAGAACACTTTGAGTATCAATACCTATCTAACGTCACCTTAATTATATAATTCAGTCCAGGGGTTTGGAAGATATGAGGTAATAAAAAATATTACACATAACCCTCCTCTGACAGTCGGGTAAAAATAGAACCCACAACCCGTCTATCACATTATAATAACTCAACCATAAGCATCAAAAATGAATAAAAATCAGCTAAAAATTTTGTGCTCTCATCTAAAAATACAGCAAACAAAATCATTCACTCTACAGTCACTTTGCGAGACATTTTTATAAAAAGGCTTTGACTTGATTTTTTATTTTCATATTAAACAACCTCTAATTAGCCGAAGCGTAGCGACCGTCTTGTTGGAACATAAAATTGTGTACCGAATAAACACTGGCCTTGAGGGCAAATTGTAAATATATACTTTTTAAAGCTTCACGCATATAGCAGGGTAGACAGAAGGAACCTAAGAACCTAGTGTTAAGACCCTCCGTTCCCCACTTTCCGCCGAATTGAGGCATTGCTGAGTGGCGGAACTCAACGCCGCGCTTTGCCTTGTTACCAAACCCAGGAAATAAAAATATTGAGTTTTTTCGTTTCTTGAAGAGGGAATCGAACCCACAACCTGTTGCGTTTACAGTCACACGCTTGTGCCACCGCGCCACGACAGGCGTTAATATTTTTGTAAAGAGAACAAATTAGTAAAAGAAAAATATATAAGAAAAAGTATTATTTTCAAACAACATACATACATTCTTTTACCGATATTTAAAACGCGCATAATTAAAAATAAATTTGCGTATAAATCGTCACTTAATAAACTCTACAATGAATCGCCCTTAGTATGAAAGAACCTTCAATCAATCGCACCCTTATGTAAATCTTGCTACATAGACTACGGTCATTTAGGCAAATTTTAAAATAACGACAAAAATGTCGTGCGACTAAAAAGTTGCAAGTCTTAGTTAAAATTTGTATTTTTATATAGAAATATCAAAAAATAATATCATATGGCGATAAAGCACAGCTTTATTGTGAACGCGATAGTTCGTGGGTTCGATCCCTAATCAGGGTAATAACTGTTTCGTTAATTTTACTTTCTCCACTCTGGCGTTGAGTTCAGCAACCTAAGTACTGTAGCAAATTCGGAACGAAAGCGGTGAACGGAGTGTTTTTCACTAGGTTCTCTCTGTCTTCCTGCCACCGAGGTTTCACGGAAGATAAGGGAGTTTCCGTGGGCCTCGGCCAGTGGCGGTAGAGGAAAAGCACCGTGAGATTTTTTGGGTATACTGTTAGCCTTTTTACAGCCGGCCCGGAGTCCCACATAACCCGTACAGAGTCCCCGATCGAGCGGTATCCGTAACCGATTTTCTCACGAAAGAAAAAAAAGAAAAAAGTTTCTCTCTGTCTAATATGCTATGTAAAAGAAAGCATAAAGCTGACTGTATTTTTTTGTGTATGTCACCGCACAATTTTTTCTGACTGAACTAATTTTAATGATGCCTTTTTTATAAAATCTGTTTCCTTTTTTTATTATAATAAAAAAACACAAATTACCTAAGAAATTACCAGAATTTATACACATAGTTCTAGAAAAAGGCACAACTTTTAAACTAGAAACACCTTCCCACAAAAAAAAGCACCAAAAACCAACAAATCGCACGTACACACTAAACATTTATCCACCACCCGAGGCATGTCACAGAACGAAATTACATCCATTTGTATGCAGATGTCAGTCCCGTATTAACTCCCGCCTTTGACTCGATGCAAATAACTCGTGAAAATTAACCCATCGATATGAAACAACCCCTTGACGCTATCACGTCTGAGAGATTTTCGGAGTAATAACTTGGTATTTAAATTACCTTGTTATGTATGGAGGACGAAAATTGACATTTTGAATTATGTGTTGAGTTAGTGAGGGCTATGATTAATATGTGTGTTTTGTTTAGAGATTTATTAACTGACTTCCCGAAAAGGAGGATTGTCTCATTTTTTTTATATGATAGCTAATACTGCCTGATGTGATTGTATTTAAATTTAGTTAAGATCTAACAAATAGTTTTTGAGTTATACGTAATAATTTAACTTTTTAATGTATTTTGTTTCTTTTTCGTTTTTAGGATGGCGTAGTGTTAAGACTCTCTGTTCCATTTTAATATTTCCGTTTCCCACTTTTATTAACATTTATTTTTATTTAATAATAATTAAATTACTGGAATTTCTACACACAATTTTATCGCGAAGACATAATTTTTTAGCTAAAGATGTTTGAGAGATTTTGAGATTACGGAGTAATAACTTGGTATTTAAATTACCTTGTTATATATAAAGGACGAAAATTGACATTTTGAATTATGTGTTGAGTTAAAGAGGGCTATGGGTAATATGAGTGTTTTGTGTAGGCATGTTGATATATTTTGATATTAGATAAAAATGCAAACATTTTCAAAGCTCGTAAAGTTTCAATTTTTAAACTCTTTACGATTTTTAAGATATATTTTTTAGGAACTTACAATAATACGTAGTTTAAACTGTTGATAGAAAAAAATAAAGAAAATCAAATCCATTAGCTTGTTCGTTACCAGAGCAGGAAAGAGAAAATGTAATTCAAATATCATCAACTCCAGTGGGGGTCAAACCAAAAACCACTTTAACGGCTTTCAGACGCTGTCAGATGCTGTCAGATGCTGTCAGATGCTGTCAGATGCTGTCAGACGCCCCACTACACCACTATGCCCTGTCATATTTTTGCTTAAATCACTAAATTCAAAGATAGCAAAAGAAATAAGTTTTATATTATGTTACTTACTTGGCACTGTTCTTAATATAATCCTTCCAAAAATTACAATCTGAACTTACCTGAAAAAAAGATAACAGTAGATTAAAAGAAGTTCATATGAATCAATTAACTCACACATTGTACATTACATAGTTTTCTCGTATCTTTCTTTACTATGATTACTTTCATACAAACACCTAGACATATTCTATTAATATGAGTGACAGGCAGCGTATAAGACAAACTAGTTGCTATAGAAAGCTGAAATTTGGCAAGTAGGTTCCTTGGGACTCTTTAAGGAGCCTACATATCAAAATAAAGAATTTGTTATTCCCTATCCGCAGAGAGCAGTTTTAATAACCGCTATAGGTTATTTTTAGGACCTCGTTAAAATCAAAATCAAAATATTATTTATTCAAAAATGATATTTGATACAAGCACTTTCGAATCGTCAATTAAAAAAGATGTCCGAAAGCTAACACCGGCTCGTAAGGTTTTGCTGAGTAGAGGCGCTAAGAAACTCAACAGTTGTCCACGAAATCAGGTAGTATATTGGTGAAAAAGTGAAATAACTTTAGAGCTGTCTCAACGTTTATTACTATAAGGATATAAAGAGAAAGTAACAACCACTAGCGTGGGTATATAGGAAAATAGTGAGCGGTGGAATAAATACACATACAAACACTATATAAGAGACATGTATATTATTTCTAAAGAACAGTTGCTCTTTTCAAATATAATTTTACAACAAATTCACAACTATGGTGAGCCCCCCCAAGCGGGTATCAACAGCATTTAATTTCTCACAATAACATCAGTATATTAATCTTAAACAGAATAATATTCCTCTAACTTGACTTTAAGTTGACACAACAAAGACCTAAATTTTAATATTTTTTTTTTAACTTCACGCTGTAACCCGCATGTAGCAGGGTAGGCATAGGGAACCAGAGAACCTAGTATTAAGACACTCCATTCTCTTTCAACAACTCCGTTCCCCACTTTCCGCCGAATTGAGGTATTGCGTATTGAGTGGCGGAACTCAACGCCGCGCTTTGCCTTGTTACCAAACCCAAGAAATGAATATACTAAATTTTACATTTCCTGGAGTGGGAATCGAACCCAGAACCTATCGCGTTTACAGTCGCACGCTTGTGCCTCTGCGCCACGACAGGCGTTTCATACGTATACATTAATTGTATACTCGACTACTTGTCTTCTAACACGAGCCATGACTCAATGTCGTAGTATAATAAGAATATGAAAATATTGTATGGAATTTCTAGCGTACAGAAAACCTATTTATCATCAGGTGATAAATTAACTGAAACCCTAAGGTCAGTGTGATCGATCAAAATATTTTATTAACTTTATATTGAAAATATTTATATATTAATTTTGTTAGGTGGTAGGAGGTTCGTCCTCCGACTGGCTCGCGACCACTATCATGTCAAAGACGAACCGCCAAATATCTAATGATGTGTTCCGGTTCGATGGCATGTAAGCCAGATTTTCCCCTTTCCCACCCATCCTTTCCCCAAAATGTGGTGGTTCTGATAGTGGACTACTACATTGTCCCCCCTTCCATCAGTATCCTCTAGGTTGGCAACGCATCTACAACATCTCTGGTGTTGTAGATGTCTATGGGCGAAGGTAACCACTTACCATCAGGTGGTCCTTCTGCTCGTTTGCCGTCCGTTATCAATAAAAAAAATAAAAAAAATATTGAAAATATATGTTTACATATTTTATTAGGAAAAGAAAAAATAACTTAAGTATGAGAAAAAAATGAATACCTTGTTAAACAAGCAAAGCAAATTAGACCATTATAGTGGAGGGGAACAGTGTATTCTGATTTTAAACGGGATTGGTTGTGGGTTCGATTCTCACTCTAGGGGACGTGACCTGACGTTATTTAATATGCAAAGGATACAGCATGAAGCTGCTAAATTATTTTTATTGAAGCGGTCTGGCGAGACATAACGCAGAGTTAAGTTCCGCAACATAAAACACAATGTCTAAAACGAAAAACTTAGGAACGAAGTGTCTAATTACTATGTTCTCTCCATCTTACAAATAATTTAACTATTTCAAAACCTTATAATTAAGGCATACACGCACTATACACTACAGTACCTAGACTACGCGAGCAAAGCCGCTGGTAACACCTAGTTTATATACATATATACCCAAGTTAACAAACAATATATATGTATATATATGTATAGTTATCCTAAGATAATTATCTCCAAACTCGAACGCGTACAAACGCCTAGCCATTTCTCAGTAAATTAGGTGTCATTGCAAGTTGCAACCCCGCGGCGCGTCTACCCTCTAATTGTATGAGTTATACATACATACATATATATTAGAATATTATTATATATAGCCGCATGTATTGCCGGGTAGGTAGAGTGAAGCTATCGCCTGTTTAGACAATCAGTCCCCTACTTGACGCTGTAAACTCTGCGTTTCCATAGCAACGTGATGAGTGTCGGAACTTTATTAACCGCACTTCTAAAAAATTGTCACTCAATTAGACTATATATCATATCTCTTTTTTAGCTTCACGCTGTATTCCGTATTCCGTATCATATAGCAGGGTAGACAAAGGGTACCTGAGAACCTATTGTTAAGACACTCCGTTCTCTTACAACAATTCTGTTCCCCACTTTCCGCCAAGTTGAGGCATTGCGTGTTAAATGGCGGAACTCAACGCTCCGCTTTGCCTTGTTGGTAACAAGGCAAGCCCAGGAAATAAAAATACTAACATTTTCTGGAGTGGGAATCGAACCCACAACCTGTCGTGTTTACAGTCGCACGCATGTGCCTCTGCGCCACGACAGGCGTTTTTTATGATTCTTTTTTATATAATAGCTAGTGCTACTACTGTGGTCCCACTTAAATTTAGATAATTAAAAATATATTATGACAGACGTATGGTAGTGTAAATATTATATTAGACTTGCCAGAGCGGAGCAATGAAAATAATTTAAATATAATAATTTCCCCAAGCGGAAATCGAACCTACAACCACGATATTACTGTCAGACGATGTCCCACTGAACCATGATAGCGTCTAAAGTTAAAAGTGAAGCTAATAAAAGCGTAACAAAAATGGAAAAGAACTTAACTCTAGGTTCTCTTTGTCTACTTCGTCAAAAAGGCAAATGACGCTACCGGCTAGTTAATAACTACTTTACGCTACACATATGATTTTGAACAAAGCTTTATGTACTTAGCTTTATGTATGTTTCTGTCCAAGAATACTATAATGATATCAATGTGTGGAATTAAATGCTGTTGACGCTCACCCGGGAGGCTCATCATAGTTGTATATTTATTGTTAAAATTTTATTTGAAAAGAGCAACTGTTGAGTTTCTTGCCGGCTCTTCTCAGCAGAACTGCCTTCCGAGCCGGTGGTAGCTTCCGTTAGAACTGACACGACTGACACCTTTGTAAATTGACGATTCGAAAGTGCTTGTAATAGCCTACTTGAATAAAAAATATTTTGATTTTGTACAGTATTGTGTGACTTACTTGGTCTATTCGGACTACTATTTCTTACTTATATTATAAATTCCAAAATTTTTAAGGGCAGTTATGTGTTAGTCTTTCATGCAAAAAATACTGAATAGATTAAGATGAAACTTTGTAGTTATATATAGTCTTTAACGCAAAAACTACTGAACGAATTTAGATGTAACTGAATAACACATATATTATAATTTCAAAATATTTTGTTTAAATCTTGGCATTAATAAATTGTTAAGTATTTAAAGCTTCATCACGCAGCAGGGTAGTCAGAGAGACATTCTGAAAACTTAGGACTTATGTCACTAGAAGTGACAAGTCACTCCGTTCGCCGCTTTTCGACCAAACTCGAGATATTACGGAATTATATAACGGAAACTCAATGTCATACTTTGTCTTACTATAACGGAAAACAGAATAGGAATCGAATCCACAACCAATCACATTTGAAGTCAAACATTGTACCATTGCGCTACGATACCGTATAAAATAAAATTCAAACTCATTACCATCACTCCATCATATTTTATACATAAAAAAAAATAGAAAAACCACATAATAAATGCTAGATTCTTACTCATAATAATATTACGCAGCTAGGAAGCATATACTATAAGCGCGTCTAACCCGCGGGCGATGCGCGTTGATTTACTTGCGAAAATGTTTCTACGTAAAATTTGGGCTATTAGCATAGCAGGGTAATCAAAGACTCTAGTGTTAAGACACTCCGTTCACCGCTTTCCGCCCGGATTCGAGAAATTATGTGTTGAATGGCGGAGCTTAACACCATATGTTATATGTTACTACCAGAACTAGGCAATGAAAAATAATTTGTATATGTCCCCTAAAAAGGGAATCGAATCCCCAACCAAATGCGTGATTACAATCAATTTCTATACCACTGCGCTATAATAGCGCGATACAAAAAACAACAAAAATATACATACATACTACATACACGCTGTATCCCGCATATTGCCGGTAGGCAGGAACCCAGTGCTTGTGACTCCTCGTCCCCCATCACCTCTTCCGCTGACAGTGTACAGGTGTTTATGGAACTCAGCGCTGCAAAATTGAAACTCTTCATTACTACCCTCCCATCTCTCCTCTTTAGCTTCGCTGTATTCGTATTCCGTATCATATATATAGAAGGGTAGACAAAGGGTACCTGAGAACCTAGTGGTTAAGACACCTCGTTCTCTTTTAACTTCCGTTACCCACTTTCCGCACACCAGGCATTGCGTGTAAGCTGAGTGTCGATACACGTCTTCGCGCTTTTGTTTTTATTAGGTAGAGCGAGGAAAAAATGAAAATACAAATATCATTTGTTATTTCTATTTCCTGAATGGGGGAATCGAACTGAAGCTGGTATTATTTTGAGCATAAAAACTGAAAATCATATTAAAAAAATGCTAGATTCACCATAATAATATTTACGGAGCTAGAAACAGGCAATTAGCGCATTCAACTCATAAGTGGGCGATGCGTGCGTTGATTTCATTTTGCGAAATGTTTTAACGTAAACTTGGTTAAGGTGCTGTTGCAAATTTCTCAGTTCATACCATATAGTCTATGTGCTTCTAGATAGTTATAGTTCTGACTACCTCATTTAGGGAAAATTGTTTTCGCTTCTGATATGCGATTAAAAGTTTGTAACATTTGGTATTAGCTATAAGCCGTAAGTGTTAAGCACACTCCATCCTAACGTTATTTTTTATTTTGCTTAATAACATGTTTTTACACAAATTAATGCTATTAAACTTAACTCTAATTTACTGGGTCAACATCTGTCGTGGCGCAGAGGCACCAGCGTAAACGCAACAGGTGGTTCCATCCCACCCAGGAAATGCACTTTTCATTTCCTGGGTTTGGTAACAAGGCAAAGGGCGGCGTTGATTTCCGCTACACTCAGCACCGCCCCCACCCGGCGGAAAGTGCGGGGAGAACGGAGTAGTGTCTTAACACTCGCTCACCGCAGAGGGTAGAACCTTGCGATATGCGGATAGCGGTGTGAAGTTAAGGTGGCTATGTATGTAACTCTCACTTCAACAGCAAAATCCTTCAAAATAAGCTAAATAATCTAAAAATATACGGAATATCATAAAAATACAAAATAAAAAATTATGGTTTTTTGGCCAAAAGACATGACGGAATATTTTAGGAAAATTCTAAGAACCCTCGAGATTGTTCACGACGTTAAATAAAAACTACTTCCTCTGCTTTTTGAAGGTATTATTTTTTGGGTAATACATGCAAATAATACATCCCCCCCGTAGAGAAGGAAGCATGCTCCGAGAGTCATATGGTATTTTGCTTCAATGTAACATTGTCATTGGAATTTGAAGAAAAATAATATCAAAACGTGTTGGTTTTTCGATATAAATAACTCAAGCTGGGGTAATATTATTATTTATGTTTTGATTTAAGTAGCTTCACGTTTTTTCCCATATGGCTTAGTAGTCATAGAGAATTTAGTGTCAAGACACTCCGTTCCCCACTTTTCAACCGAAAGCGAGATATTGCGTGTTAGGAGGTGGAACTCAACGCCGAGCTTTGTCTTACCAAAGCGGAGATATTTTAACAAAAAACAAAGCTGAATACAAAGAAAATGTACAAAAAAGTGCAAATATTACGAATAACTCAAAAACCATTCGTCCGATCTTAAATGGGACCACATCATAAGTACTACCATATAAAAAAACATCATAATTGGTTCACCCACTAAAGTTTTTTGTATGTGCTGTATTCGTCGCATGACGTAAAAAAAATTAGAATGAATGAATGAACTGATAACTTCCTCCTTTTATAAAGTCGGTAATAATTTAAATATAATCATTTCCGCAATTGAGAATCGAACCTACATTTCTCATTACAGTCAGATGCTATCCCACTGCGCCACGATGGCCTCCTTAAAAATTAAAACGTAGCAGAATTTGAACCTGACCTTCTTGGATACCGTCCAAGTGTTTCAGCCTATTAAGCTATACGATCACATTCTGGCACGACGAAATTACTATATACCCTAGATAGTACTACTTTTGCTTTTAGTTGCTCTTTGAAGAGACTTTTTAGAGGAAAATGAAATAATTTGTCAAGACACGATGAGTATTACTCAACATTCTTTAATTATTACTGAATATTATTTATAAATAACGAGAGACCGCATAGTGACGCAGTGGAACGTCTGAGTGTAAACACGTTTGGTTGTGGGATCGATCACGCTTGGGGGAGTCATTTTATTTATATCATGTTCACTTTTCCGCTCTAGTAAGAGAAAACGCGGCGTTGAGTTCCGTCATTTAATATGCAAGGTGTCAAATTGAAACCGTAATTAGAGTTTCTTGGTACTTTCTGACTACCCTGCGTGACAAAAGCGTAAGAAAGTAAAAGTTAAAAAAAATACTGGAATTCGAACCTACATCTTTCAGTTGTCATACATACATCATAATAGCAAATATTCTAAGTATTTATATGCCAGAATATTATTATAATAAGAACTATCCAAGAAGAAACATGCCTAACTTAAAAGAACTCAACTATTTTTAAGTGGTCGTTTTGATCACATAACAGGGCTAATAGACAAAGGGAAAATCCAATCAGGCGTGATAGAGCCTTTTAAAGTTAGAAATATTTCTTTTTCACTGGACCGTAAAGGAAAAGATGATATGAATTTTATTTTGTATTTATATAAGCTTGGTATAGGAGCTTCCTTATGTGACATTGTTGACATATTTTTTTTATGAGAGAGTAAGAAATATAAAATTTATACATATATGAAAAAATAAGGAAGTGACCAACTGTAAGCATAATGGTTGTAAATTCAATTCCCGCTAGGATCAATTATTAAATTTAAATTATTTTTATCTTACTGTTTTGGTAATATAAAATGCGGTGTTGAGTTGCGTTGTCGCTTGACAAACAATGTCTTGATTTCAAGTAAAAAATGGAAAACGATGTGTCTTAAATTTATTTCAAGCTTCTACTTGCGTAACTGGATAGGCAAAGAGAATCTAGTGTCAATGCACTATTTTCACCGCTTTCTGCTATTCGCGAGATTGCGTATTAAATGGTGGGAGTTAACGTTTTTTTTAACTTCACGCTGTAACCCGCATATAGCAGGGTAGGCAGACCAGAGAACCTAGTGTTAAGACACTCCATTTTCTTTCAACAATTGCGTTCCCTACTTTCCGCCAAATTGAGGCATAGCGTGTTGAGTGGGGAAACTCAACGTCACGCTTTGCCTTGTTACCAAACCCAAGAAATGAAAATATTAAATTTTACATTTCCTGGAGTGGAAATCGAACCCACAACCTGTCGCGTTTACAGTCGCACGCTTGCACCTCTGCGCCACGACAAGCGTTCGCATACAAAATAATCATTCCCTCAATCTCGAATCGAATACACAACCAATGGTGTTTAATCAGACGCTATCCCACCGCACCATAATAACTCATACTCTACAAAAACCACAAACTGTTTCACAAACACGAAAAGTATTTACTCTTGTTTCTCTTAAATAGCTACTTTAAAAATGCATAGCAAAGTGAATATTTAAACGGACCTGTAAGATGAAATTCTGTTGAACACTCGCAAAAGAAATATTTAAGTATCGCCGCATTGGTCTCGTAGACGTACTCGTAGCAGAAGCACTTAGGGACGTTTGCGAAGATTTTAATTTTAAAATACTATTTTATAACTTTGTCTGGCACTCTCCTGTAGAGGTATTGACGATAGCTCCCATGTGTTTTGCTTGGAACGAAAGAAAAATACATAGTTGTGGTGCAAAAATGTATTACTTTACGGCATAAGTATGTCTAAGCTTCTACGAGCTGAATTTTTTATGATAATTTTTTTGAACCCATTATGACGCAAGACATGTATATAGATGTGTTGCTTCTCTTATATAATAAAATTATTTTTTTAATTACGTTATATCTCAATCCCGCTATCTGTTACGTTTCCACCTCCACAGGTTGACTGGAATATCTTCCAGTCAACCTGTGAAGGTGGTCTCTTCTAGAGATAAGTCCACCTTTGTCGACATCCAATACTATTGTCTTTCATTTTTGTAAATTTTTAGTACAATAAAGAATATTATATTTTTGAATCCAGATCGTTACTAAGAAAATTATTGTATGTAATTTATTTTCCGTTCTGGTAAATATACACTACTACTCAATCCGCCATATTTCGATTCGGGTGGACAGTAGAGAATGGAGAGTCGTGAAACAAAGTTGTCTCTGACTACATTTATCTATATATAACTTTTTACGAAAATTACGCGACGAAGAGGAATGAAATTTGGCACACTTATAGTATATATAAAGATGGATATTTTTTTGTAAATAATGCATAAAAAGTATATTAAATTAGTAAAATAAATATCCCACACTCTACCATGTTATGATATCCATGTTTATATAAAGTGACATATACATTCTTAAAGACAACGCGTTGATAACGCGTCAACAGGGACACTATTATGTGGAAAAAAGCTTTAAGGTGAGTAAAATTGTAAAAAGTTACTTTTTTATCAGTCCTTGACCCTCTTAATATCATAATACACTTCATAATTCTCGTATTGCCAACATTCTACCATACACGAAAACATAACCACAAAATTTGCTAACTTTTGAAAAAAAATCGCCATTCTTGCTATTTAGTGAGCAAAATTTAAAATTTCAAAGCGTAAAATATAAAATCTTCGTTGAAACTATCATCCTACCGCAGGGAGATCCCTTAATATGGACGGAGGGCGTTCGTTAAGCTGCATTGTGTTTGAGTTTGCGACGTCGCTGTATATGTACATACATACATTGTGGTCGGACGGTACTCGTATATTTATATTTAGATATATATGTATGCATAAATAATTCTTGTTA
>JAKGSA010000929.1:9246-23861 GCA_033558755.1 Philaethria dido
ACATGTCATGTTTCTATGTGCAGTATTTTCTCGTTTTCTCTCAGCACTCCCCTACACTCTCCGCGTCCCTTCACGCCACATGTCATGTTTCTATGTGCAGTAGTTTCTCGTTCTTTCTCAGCACTCCCCTACACTATCCGCGTCTCTTCACGCCACATGTCATGTTTCTATGTGCAGTAGTTTCTCGTTCTCTCTCAGCACTCCCCTACACTCTCCGCGTCCCTACACGCTACACGTCATGTATCTATGTGCAGTAGTTTCTCGTTCTCCTCTCTCAGCACTCCCCTACACTCCCCGCGTCTCTTCACGCCACATGTGATGTTTCTATGTGCAGTAGTTTCTCGTTCTCCTCTCTCAGCTCTCCCCTACACTCCCCGCATCCCTACACGCCACATGTGATGTTTCCATATGCAGTAGTTTCTCGTTCTCTCTCAGCACTCCCCTACACTCCCCGCGTCCCTATGCGCCACATGTCATGTTTCTATGTGCAGTAGTTTCTCGTTCTCCTCTCTCAGCTCTCCCCTACACTCCCCGCATCCCTACACGCCACATGTCATGTTTCTATGTGCAGTAGTTTCTCGTTCTCTCTCAGCACTCCCCTACACTCCCCGCGTCCCTACACGCCACATGTCATGTTTCTATGTGCAGTAGTTTCGCGTGTACGTTGTCTGTCAGACACTCAGTAACGCAGACGTTTTAAATATAGATTGTAATCATAAAACCATAAATAGCAAGTTCCATGTTTTATTTTACTTATTACAGTACAGTACGACGATTACAAGTGCATGTACGACGCCATCTTGTTTTAGTCATTTCCCTCCCTTTATAAGTTTTTTGTAATCTATTTTTATTTAGCATGTCGTGGCGCAGAGGCACAAGTGTGCGATTGTAAACGCGACAGGTTGTGGGTTCTATTCCCACTCCAGGAAATGGTACTTTTTTCATTTCCTGGGTTTGTTAACAAGGCAAAGCGCGTAGTTGAGTTCCGCCACTCAGCTCGCAATGCCTCAATTCGGCGGGAAGTGGAAACCTTAACACTAGGTTCTCAGGTTCCCTCTGTCTACCCCGCTATATTCGGGATACAGCGTGAAGTTAAAAAAATAATAATAATAAAAATAATATAAATTGCGTAATTTTTACTGTTTAAGTGAAAGTCAGGGTTCGATTCTTATTTAGGCAGCCGATTGACACTACTCTACATATCATTAAAACTTTGAGTAGCTAAACTAAAGAGGTAAATAAGAGTGATTCAAATCACATTCTCTCCTCCCAACAAATAACAAAAAACTTTTTTTTTTTTTAAATTCACGCTGTATCCCGCGTATAGCAGGGTAGGCAGAGGGAACCTAAAAACCTAGTGATCTCTTTTCTCTTCTTTTCGTTCCCCACTTTCCGCCGAAATGAGGCATTGCGTGCTGAGTGGCGGAACTAAACGCCGCGCTTTGCCTTGTTACCAAACACAGGAAACGAAAAATTCCTTTTACTGGAGTGGGAATCGAACCCACAACCTGTCGCGAATAAAACACAAAACTATTAAAATAAATTACATCACAACACAACTTCATCCTTGACACATCAAAAAAAAAATTATAAATAAAAAGTAAATAAGGACATAAAAAAAAATAAACAAACAAGCAAAGACCAACAATCGCACAATATTGATAACGTGTTTGATAAAAACCTATTTCGCATCAGTACCGCGCCTTTGCCCGTCGGGAGCGAACGTTCGCTCAATTAAAAAAGAAAAAAAAGTTGAAAGACATTGACATATAAAAAGGCGGGAAATTTTGACAATTACGCGCGCAGTTATTGTCAAAACATGTTGTGTTTTAGTGATTTAGTTGAATAAATACTCTTTTCATTAAATTAATAAAGTAATTTGTGATAATTGTTAACTATAAAAAAAATCTGTGTTATAGAGTGAAGTAAAGGAATTGTTTTTTTTTATATTTTTATATTGTACTTAAAAGCTTTAGGCTTTGTTCCGTAAATAGAGAGAACGTAGTGTCAAGACACTCCGCCGCTTTCCTTCTAAATTCACTAAAATATCGATTTACTGTAACTAGTGTGCCCTTTGACGTGTTAACAACGCGTTGTCTTTAGCAATGTATATATCACTTTATATAAACATGGATGTCAAACCATGGTAGTGTGTGTAACAATTATTTTATTAATTTAATATACTTTTTATGCATTATTTAAAAAAAATTACCTTAATGCACTCCTTCGCTATATAAACTATAAGTGTGCCAAGTTTCATGCTACTCCGTCCGCGTAATTTTCGTAAAAAGGGGTACAAAGTTGCTTCACGTATTTATATATGGATATAATATTTTGCAATTCACTCTTTTCTACGTAAAACAGAGTAGTCAAAGAGTATCTAGTAATAGACACTCCGTTCCTCGCTTTTCCTCCGAATTTATTTATTTATTTATTTATTTATTTATTCAAAATCAAAATATTCTTTATTCAAGTAGGCTATTACAAGCATTTTCGATTTTTTTTTATTAAATAGGAAGCCAACGCTGTATACAATATTATTGCAAATTAAAGACTACAGTCGGCGTTGAGTTCCGCCACTCAGCACGCAATGCCTCAATTCGGCGGAAAGTGGGGAACGGAGTGTCTTAGCACTAGGTTCCCTCTGCCTACCCTGCTATATGTGGGATACAGCGTGAAGCTATGTATGTATGTATGTAAAGACTACAGTATTATACATTTTATGGTAGTAATTGTATACCTCACTTACAGGCTAACATGACATGCTTAATATAATTATACAAAAAAATCACAAAAACAAAAAGTACAGTTCTAATTTAAAACTTACATACAATAAAGAAACAACAAAAGCAAAAATATAAAAATAAAAAATAAACAAGAAGCGATAATGACATATTATTTGATTCGAGATATTATGTGTTAAGTGGCGTAACTCAACGCCGCTATCTTATCAGAACGAAGAAATACAAATAATATATATATTTTTATAACTTCACACTATATCCTGCACGTAACGGATAAGCAAAGGGAACCCGAGAACCTAGTGTTAAGACACTCCGTTCTCTTAAGGTTTTCGTTGCCCATAAAAATTATGTAAATATTTTTTTCTAGCTTCACGGTGTATTCCTCACATAGCAGGGTAGGCAGAGGGAACCGGTAGGCAGAGAGAACCAGAGAACCTAGTGTTAAGACACTCCATTCTCTCAAGGTTTCCGTTGCCCATAAAATTAATTAAATACTTTTTTTAGCTTCACGCTGTATCCCGCACGTAATGGGTAACCAAAGGGAACCAGAGAACCTAGTGTTAAGACACTCCGTTCTCTCAAGGTTTCCGTTGCCCATAAAATTAATTGAATACTTTTTTAGCTTCACGCTGTATCCCGCACGTAACGGGTAACCAAAGGGAACCAGAGAACCTAGTGTTAAGACACTCCGTTCTCTTTTAACACATCCGTTCCCCACTTTTTGCAGAATAACACATACACATACACATACATATTTGAGTTTATATATAGAAGATCTTACTGTTCTAATGTACCATAAGGTACTAAACCTTATGGTACATTAGAACGTCATTAAAATCGTTTAAAATTGGCACATTGTTAAAACTATTAAAAAATACTACTAAAAAGCTAACATTGTATTTATATATAGCTTCACGCTGTATCCCGCATATAGCAGGGTAGGCAGAGGGAACCAGAGAACCTAGTGTTAAGACACTCCGTTCTCTTTTAACACATTCGTTCCCCACTTTTCGCCGAATTGAGGCATTGTGTGCTGAGTGGCGGAACTCGACGCAGCGCTTTGCCTCGTTCCCAGAGCGAGGAAATGAAAATGCTAAATATAATTTAATATTTTCATTACCCTTTTCCTGTCTTGGGGCAGAGGTACAAGAGTGCGACTGTTAACGCTACAGCTTGTGGGTTCGATTTCCACTCCAGGTAAATTAAAATCCAAATGAAAATTAATATATAATAAACACAAATAGCTAACAAAAGCCATCGTGGCTCAGTGGGGTATCGTCTGTCTATAGTGATTGGTTGTAGGTTTGATTCCCACTAGAGGTAATGATTATATGTAGTTTATTTTCATTCTAGCGCCTTGTAAAAGCAAAGCACGGCGTTGTGCTCCGCTATTTGACTCGTAACGATCTCAATTTCTAACAGAAAGTGGAGAACGGAGTGTCTCGACACTATGTTCTTTGACTACCATACTATGCAGAAAAGAAAGCGTAAAGGTACAAAAGAAAATCTCGTATTTTAATTCTTAATTGAAGTAGATAATTTTTTTTTTAACTTCACGCTGTATCCCGCATATAGCTGGGTAGGCAGAGGGAACCAGAGAACTTAGTGTAAAGACACTCCATTCTCTTTCAACATTTCCCCACTTTCCGCCAAATTCAGGCATTGCGATTTGAGTGGCGGAACTCAACGCCGCGCTTTGCATTGTTACCAAACCCAAGAAATAAAAATGTTAATACATAATTTTACGTTTCCTGGAGTGGGAATCGAACCCACAACCTGTCGCGTTTACAGTCGCATGCTTGTACCTCTGTGCCACGACAGGCGTTTAGTAGATAAATGATGTAAATATATTTTTATATTCTACCAATATTATGTATGGGAATTTGTAAGCACGCATAATATAGCGATAAGTGATTAGAATTCAAATAATATTAATTATGATAAAACAGGAAAAATAAATAACAAAAAAAACTTAAAACATTTTTAATTCAAATTAAAAAAATCCCGCTTTCATGGCAATCCGAATATGCCATCCTCGTCGTCCTGGGTAGTACATAAGGTACATATTATGAAAATATTATCGTCATAGTCATAAGATTCGGACACAAGTGCCCTTTTTTAAACACTAAATAGGATTCAAGTAGGTCAATATAGCGTTATAAAATATAAACTACATTGAACTTTCTTTTTTTTTGTATTAACTTCACGCTGTATCCCGCATATAGCAGGGTAGGCAGTGGGAACCTGAGAACTTAGTGTTAAGACACTCTGTTCTCTTTATTTTCGTTCTTCACTTTCCGCCGAACAGAGGCATTGCGTGCTGACTGGCGGAACTCAACACCGCATTGAACTTGCATTTTACAATAATTTACTTCGATATCAAAACAGTTATAAGTTTAATTTTTTCTTTTTAACTTCACGCATCTGTTTTTTCACTTTTCATATGGACAGTTTTAAAAAATATATATATTTTAAAAGAAGACCCACAAACAGTTGTGTTTACAATGAAGCTGTCCTGCTGCGCCACGAGGACCTATATATAACGTATTAAAACAAATACATACATGAAATTCGAAGCTGTAACCACTTGTCTTGAATAAAAACAATTTTCCACTTGTCCCAAGCGGAACTTAGCTCGATAATTAAATATGAATCGATAAATTTAATAATAATCTACCAGTAGACGTCAGTTGGCAAGTTTTATCTAGCATTCTAGATTTATTATAGTGTACGGTATATATTTTATATACATATGGGTACATATGGGCATGTGAATTTATATATTATAATGAATAATGTTTTGTTTGTATGTTCGTGGAGACAATCAACTTAGATGAAAGTTTTCAAATTTTTGAAAATTAATTTAAAAGAATTTTAACTCAGTTTTATCTTTATTTTTATTCAATTAGAATTTTTTTTCAAATTAGCTTCACGCTGTATCCCGCATAGAGCAGGGTAGGCAGAGGGAATCTTTTTTTTTTTAACGTGAGGAAATCCTTTACGGATACCCGCCCGATCGGGGACTCGGGACGAGTTATGACTCCGGACAGGTGTAAAGGGCCGAACGTATACCCACTAAAACCTCACTGCTGTGCTCCTCCTCTACCGCTACTGGCCGAGGCTCACGGGAGGCAGAGGGAACCTGAGAAACTAGTGTTAAGACACTCCGTTCTCTTTCAAAAATTCCGTTCCCCATGTTAGAATTCAACGTTCAATTCGAAATTTGAGCATATTAAAACTTCTTCAAGCTTTAATATAATAGTAGATATATTTCAAATTCTTTGACAAACAACTTCTTACACTTTAAAAAAAAGTATCCTATACCTCTAAGAATATGTGTACAAAGTTAAATAATAATTAGTTGAGTAGTTTTGGCGTAACAAACAAACTTACATTCACAAATTTTAATATTAGTAGGGACATAAGATATTTTCTTAAAAAGAAACAACAAACACTGAGAACTTCCGCTAGTTACACTATAATTATTATCATTTAATGAATGAATGATCTGTCATTATGTAAAATGTAAATGAACGTCATCGTTAACTTGTTTAATGATAATTCTAATGATAATACTTCACTAGACTATAAATATAACATAACTGTAGCAAGGATAAAGTAATTACTTTTTTAATGACTTCAACTTCAAAAAAAAACACGCTAAGACCTTCCTGTGAGGGGACGTGGTTAGAATACAATTCCCCTCCTCCGCTGGGTAGCGTCTTGTAAGAGGCGGTTATCCCAGTAGTTAGGTGGTAGGAGGTTGGTCCTCCGACTGGCTCGCGACCACTATCATGTCAAAGACGAACCGCCAAATATCTATTGATGTGTTCCGGTTCGATGACATGTAAGCCAGGTTTTCCCTATTCCCACCCGTTCTTTCCACAAAATGAGGTGGTTCCGATAGCGCACTTTGTCCTCCCCTTCCATCTGTATCCTCTAGGTTGGCAACGCATCTACAACATCTCTGGTGTTGTAGATGTTCATGGGCGAAAGTAAACATTTACTTATCAGGTGGTCCTTCTGTTCGTTTGCCTCCTTTAATCAATAAAAAAAAGTTTCGATTCGGCGGAGAAAGTGGGGAACGGAAATATTAAAGAGAACGGAGTGTCTTAACTCTAGATTTTCAGGCTCCCTCTACCTACCCTGTTATATGCGGGATACAGCGTGAAACTAAAAAAAAATTGTTAAATTTTTCGGCATACGATAGTCCAGAGAGAGTCAAGAAATCTATGTCAAGACACTCTGTACTCTGCCTGTTCTGACTGACTAGTGTGACTAGTGACGTTAGGTTCCGCCATAAAAAAACATAATTTCTTTAAAAATAGACGAATAGTACAAAACAAAACATCAATTCTAGGTTATCGCTATTTACTGAGATAACAAAATTATTAGTTTCATTTGTAATATAGAAAAAAATATTTTTAACTCACTTCTAAAACGAAGGAGGTAACTTTGTATTTAGTGAACTAATTTTGGTGATGACCTTTTTTATATGATAGCTAGTGGTTTTGATGTGGTCGAATTTCAATTTAGTTGACAAGTTTGACTTTTCAGTGCCTTTTTTGAAGTCAGTTTTCTTTTTTTGTTAAAATTTTTATTCTTATCTTCACGCATTGTCTGCTTAGCTTGCCTTGTTACCGTGACAGGTCATGGGTTCGATTTCCACGCCAGGTAATGAAAATATTAAATAATGCGTTGAGTTCCGCCACTCAGCACGCAATAACAATTCGGCGGAAAGTGGGGAACGGAAATGTTAAAAGAGAAAGAATGTGTTAACACTAGGTTCCCAGGTTCCCTCTGCCTACCCTTTTATATGCGGGATACTGCGTGAAGCTAAAAAATATATGAAAGATACTATATTTGATTTGCTAACTCATTTGCTGTTCCATATCTATATAATAATTCCTTATTTATTATCATAAGTATATAGAAATGAGTCACTAAAAAGATAAAGTGTTTTAACCTCGTGACAGTCATATTAAAACTACAATGTATATTATGATTTTAAAATATATATAAACCTATAATTTCTTTTTAAATAACAAAGTAGCAGTGGTGAGGCGTCCATACAACTCGGTTCCCACCGGCTTGCCTAACTTTTCAAATTACAACTGTTAGACCTAAAAAGTCGCTAGGAAAATGTTGGACATAAAATTGCAAAAACACAAGCTCTGACATCTTAAGGACCTAAAATAAAGTCATCTCCAAAATTCCATAGTGAAATTACTAAATACCTTCACATCCTGTACCGGCTTCCCTAAATATACCGACTTCTCTATAAATTACCGGCTTCCCTAAATGATTGGTACCGGCTTCCCTAAATATACTGGCTTTTCTAAATTGCCTAACAAAAATTTTCACCACATTACGTTTTAGTAGGTTGATGAATTTGATGATTGATGATTTGACGAAAAGTTTTTAAGTTATTCGTAATTATTTTACTTTTCAGTGCAACATGTTTGAAGTCTTCGGTATATAAACTATTAAGTGTGCCAAATTTCATGTTCCTTCGTCCGAGTAATTTTTGTAAAAAGGGGTCCAAAATTTTTGTTTCACGTATTAATATATAGATGAATATTACACACACTACAATATGTTTGTCATACACTTTTGTATAAAGTGACATGTTGACACGTTGCCAAGGAAACCTGTATTTTACACATCAATAAAGTAAATGCACAAAGTCGCAGGGACAAAGCTAGTTCATATAAATAGGACATTCTTGAATAAAACATTGCTTACTTCGCAAACATTATAATAACAAATGAAGTTACAATAGTATTACGATGAATATATAATGAGAGTACTTCTAGGTTTTAACAATAGCTTATAGTAATTTCATGAAGTCAAGAAGTTATGTTTTTTATAATGTGAAGGTCTTCGGCGTTGAGTTCCGGCACTCAGCACGCAAAGCTTAACTTCACGCTGTATCCCGCATATAGCAGGGTAGGCAGAGGGAACCTGAGTACCTAGTGTTAAGATACTCCGTTCTCTTACAACAATTCTGTTCCCCACTTTCCGCCGAATTGAGGCATTGCGTGCTGAGTGGCGGAACTCAACGCCGCACTTTGCCTTGTTACCAAACCCAGGAAATGAAAAAACGAACATTTCCTGGAGTGGGAATAGAACCCACAACCTGTCGCGTTTACAGTCGCACGCTTGTGCCTCTGCGCCACGACAGGCGTTTATTTCGATTTGCATTAAATATATAAACAAAAAAAAAATATATATTTTTTCTGTTTTTATAAAACTTTAATATTTAAATATAATTGGTTGTTTATTTGTATTTTATTGTTGTGTGAATAATTTAGGCACCATTTGAATTTTAAATATATTTCTGAGAAAATTAACCGCAATTCAAAATTTACACAATAACAAAAATTATCACTCAATGCTTGTTACCAAACTTTACATTTCCTGGAGTGGTAATCGAATCCACAACCTGTCGCGTTTACAGTTGCACGCTTGTGCCTCTGCGCCACGACAGGGGTCATAATAACAATTTAAATATAATAAATTCCCCGAGTGGGATTGAAGCCACAATCATCGCGCTTAGAGTCAGATGATGTCGTACTGCGCCATAATAGCCTTTCAATTGATATTTTCATATCTATAATAAGACAAATACTAGTATAACGCCTGTCGTAACGCAGAGGAGGCAAATATAACATGAGAACCTAGTGTTAAGACACTCCGTTCT
Organism: Philaethria dido; assembly: GCA_033558755.1. Taxonomy (NCBI): domain Eukaryota; kingdom Metazoa; phylum Arthropoda; class Insecta; order Lepidoptera; family Nymphalidae; genus Philaethria; species Philaethria dido. The sequence continues at coordinate 18,694 of JAKGSA010000929.1, forward strand.
CTTTCAATAATTCCGGTTCCTTTCCGCCGATTGAGGCATTGCATGCTGAGTGGCGGTAATCAAAGCGCATTGCTTTGTTACCAGACCCAGGAAATGAAAATACTTAATATTATTTAAACATTTCATTTCCTGGAATGGGAATCGAATCCACAACCTGTCGCGGGCTAATTATGGATACGACATCATTTGATTTTAAAGGCGACGATCGTGGCCTCAATTCCACTCGGGGAAATGATTATATTTAAATTGTTTTTTTGACACACTATTAAGATAAAACAGCGTTATGTACCTACATACATATTCATACATAGCTTCACGCTGTATCCCGCTTATAGCAGGGTAGGCAGAGGGAACCTAGTGTTAAGACACTCCGTTCCCCACTTTCCGCCGAAATAAGGCATTGCGTGCTGAGTGTCGGAACTTAACACCGCGCTTTGCCTTGTTACCAAACCCAAGAAATAAAAAAATCTATTTCCTGGAGTGGGAAACGAACCCACAACCTGTCGCGTTTACAGTCGCACGCTCTGCGCCACGATAGGCGATATGTTCCGCCACTTAAAACTAATAACTCGAATTTAGGCGAAAAGCAGAGGATGGAGTGCTTATGCACTAAATTCTCTACTTTCTCCGTTTCACAGAAAAACATGTAAAGCTAAGCTTGTAACTTTCCACTTGCAACAAAATAACTACTCGTGACCGTTAAAACTATTATTATAATCTAACTAAAACTAGTTATTCTTATTGTTTTGTATTACTATTTATAATATAATTATAAGATTATAAACTGAACTGGTTTATAGAGTGGACTGGACTGGACTGGACTGAATAGGAATTACAGTTTTTACTGTTTTCAGTCCACTGGAGTTTGTATTGTGAGTCGGTTTCTTTTTAATTCTTTTCTTTGCTTAATTTTTTTAAATAAAGTGTTAGTAATTGAATATTTGTTGAAATTATGACATTAAGAACTTATAAAAGAAATAATTTATGGAGGTATTTATTATTTTATTTCACGTTGAAAATAAATATTAATAAGCAACTTCACGCTTGTCGTCTATCGTGGCGCAGAGGCACAAGTGTGTGACTGTGAACGCAGCAGGTTGTGGATTGGATTCCCACTCAAAGCGAAAGGCAGGCAAAGCGCGGCGTTGAGTTCCGTCACTCAGCACGCAATGTCACAATTCGGCGGAAAGTAAGGAAAACGTAGTGTCTTAACACTAGGTTCTCAAGGTCTCTCTGCCTATACTATATATATATATATATATATACTATATGCGCTATACAGCGTGAAGCTAAAAATATATATTCCCTGAGTTAAAATCGAACCCACAACACCTTTCTCACTGTAACACGATGGTCTTAACTAGTTAGTTATTAATAAAAAACTAAGAAACAAAAACACTTGTCGAAATTCAACAACGTATCTTTATAAAATAATCATAATTTAAAATATATTAGTAAAAACGTAACGTAATAATTATTTTTGTATTACACGATATATAACTTATCTTTTTAAATCGAAATGTACAGTTAACTAAATATTAAGCAGAGTATTTATTATAACTGATGTCCCCGTTGGCGCGTTAACAACGCGTTGCGTAGCAACGTATATGTCACATGGGTTTCAAACCATGGTAGTGTGTGTAACATTTATTTTGTTAATTTAATATACTTTTTATGCATTATTTTAAAAAGATATTATCATTGTGCACTCCTTTGCTATATAAACTGTAAGCGTGCCAAGATTCATGCTCCTTCGCCCGCGATTTTTTGTAAAAAGGGATCCAATGCGTCACGTATTTATAATATAATAATATACATACTTTTTACTTACGTAACTTCACGCTGTATCCCTAGCGGGGTAGTCAGAGTTCCGGAGCGGCAAACGCTACGGTCCTTGCATACCTCTTTCGCCTCGTCCACAGTCATTAACCTGGCCTCATACATGCCCTCCTTGGGGTACTCATGCTTTATATGACCTTCCTCCAGTATCATTGTACTGTGTTCTCAAAGGTCAATTGAGGTCTTCCCCTACTTGTCTTGCCGCTAGAAAAATTACATAGAGTATTTGTCATAATATTACATTAGAAACACATTAAAGTAAATGCTATTATAGCTTAGTGGGGCAGCAAGTTACTGTACACGAATGATTATGGGTTCAATCCTATTCGGGGTAAACATTATACTACATACATACATACATAGCTTCACGCTGTATCCCGCATATAGCAGGGTAGGCAGAGGGAACCTAGTGTTAAGACACTCCATTCCCCACTTTCCGCCGAATTGAGGCATTGCATACTGAATGGCGGCACTCAACGCCGCGTTTTGCCTTGTAACCAAATAAAAAAACCCTTGTTGTGGCTTTAAAATTTATATGAAGAAGAAATCCAGAGAGCCTATATTGGTCATAGATATACATTACATTAGAAATACAATAAAAATAAAGATTATTATAGCTTAGTGGGGCAGCATGTAACTGTACACGAATGATTATGGGTTCTATCCTATTCGGGGTAAATATTATATCTATTAAAATTTTGTTTCCTAGACAAAGTGCCGTATTTAATTTTATTTTGAGTTCCGCCAATCAACACACAAAAATAAAATATGAGGATAAATATAATGCCTGTCGTGGCGCAGAGGCACAAGCGTGCGACTGTAAACGCGACAGGTTGTGGGTTCGATTCCCACTCCAGGAATTGGAATTTTTCATTTCCTGGTTTTGGTAACAAGGCAAAGCGCAGCCTTGAGTTCCGCCACTCAGCACGAAATACTTCAATTCAGCGGAAAATGGGAAACGTAGTGTCTCAATACTAGGTTCCCTCTGCCTACCCTGCTATATGGACACAGCGTGAAGCTATGTATGTATGGATGTGTAAATGTTATGGTATAAAATTGTAGTTGACTGTACTTTCATTATATGTCGACAGTATGTGTTAAAGGTCGACTTTTCTCTAGTAGTAACCAGGTTTTCAACTAGAAAAGTCTTTTCTTTAACCTTGTAATATTATTATTATATTAATTCTATATATTACTTTACACGCGACAGGTTGTGGGTTCGATTCCCACTCCAGGGAATGAAAATGTTAAATATTTATAGTATTTGATATTTTTATTTCTTCGCTCTGGTAACACGGTAACGTGGCGTTGAGTTCCGTCACTCAACACGCAACGCGTCTTCTCGGCGAAAAGTGGGGAACGGAAATGTTATTAGAAAGGAGTGTCTTAACACTATGTTCTCGGGTTCCCTCTGCCTACCCTGCTATGTACGGGATACAGCGTGAAGCTGTATATCACCAGGCGTGTATAATTTGGTAAATCGAAAATGCACACTTTACAGGGCAAACATTTTTAAGTTTAGGTTTTATCTGTCTTTCAATTGTTAAAATTTTTTTTTACTTAAAATTTTTGGATATACTTATTTTTTTAATTTATTTCTACGTATAAATAGAGCCGTTTGAATGCCTGTTAATATATATTAAAGAGGTTTATGCAAGTCGATTTATCAAATAACAAAGGCCTGGTACGTAAGAAAATAGTAGATACTACAAAAAAAAAATAGTTTTTTCTAACTTCACGCTGTATCCCGCACATAGCTCAAAAGAAACCTGAGAACTTAGTGTTAAGACACTACGTTAACTTTTAACATTTTCGTTCCTCACTTTCCGTCGAAATTGAGGCATTGCGTGCGGAACTCAACGCCACGCTTTGCCTTTTTATCAGAGCGAGGAAATTTTCTGGAATGGGAATCGAACTTACAACCTGTCGTGTTTACAGAGCCTCTGCGCTAAAAAAGTAAAAAAAAATTTTATGTACTATTTTAAACATATTTTGCGTATAAACTAACTATTTTAGTTAAAAAAATATATAAAAATGGACAACATAGAATTCGAAGATATATCTGAGTTTGGGTAAGATATCACATATGACTCATTCACTTGTATATATTTATACTAGCGTCTCTGTTGACGCGTTAACAACGCGTTGCCTTGCAACGTATATGTCACTTTATATAAACATGCATCTCAAATCATGGTAGTGTGTGTAACATTTATTTTATTAATTAAATGTAATTTTTATGCATTATTTTAGAAAGCTACAATCATTCTGGACTCCTTCGCTATATAAACTATAAGTTGTGCCAAGTTTCATGCTCCTCCGTTCGTGTAATAATCGTAAAAAGGGGTATAAAGTCTTTGCTTCATGTATTAATATATAGATAATAAAATCATTTAATGTTATTAATCGAGTTCAAAAAAGGAGGTTTACAATTTAACTCTTTTTTATGTGTATTAAACAACTTTTATTGGATGCCAACCGCAACTTTTTATTGGGTGAACAAAATTTGATGATTCTTTTTTTTATATGATAGCTAGTGCTTTTTATGTTGTCTTATATAAATTTAGTTAAAATTTGACGACTACTTTTTGATTTATTCACAATAATATTACTTTTTAATGAATTTTAACTCATGATCTTTTATTTTTTTATGTTTACACTGTATCCCGCATATAGCAGGGTAGGCAGAGGGAACCTAGTGTTAAGACACTACGTTCTGTTTTAATATTTCTGTTCCACACTTTTCACCGAATTGAGGCATTGCGTGCTGAGTGGCGGAACTCAACGACGCGCTTTGTTGTTGTCAAACCTAGAGAATCAAAATTTCCATTTCCTGGAGTGAGAATCGAACCCAGAACCTTTCGCGTTTACAATCGCACGCTTGTGCCTCTGCCTCTGCATTCTAAAGATGCGATATGTCAACTTATACACGCCATGGCTTATGTATATTTACAACACACGTGTGACAACACTCGAGCAGCTTTTATTCTTCAAACTGTAAACACAATTACTAGGCTTTTATTATGTTTATATCATATCATACAAACAGTGTGACACGTCAATTTATATACTTCTTAAACTTCTATTGTCATTGTGTATTACGTCAGTGATCACCGGTTCGATTTATTTTTAGATTTCTTATTCTATTATTATAAATGTGAATATTTAGTATTTTCATTTCTTGGGTTTGTTAACAAGGCAAAGCGCGGCGTTGAGTTCTGCCCCTCAATATGCAATGCCTCGATTCGGCGGAAAATGGGGAACGGAATTGTTGAAAGCGAATAGTGTCTTAACACTAGGTTCTCTGGTACCCTCTGCCTACCCTGCTA
>JAKGSA010000929.1:44073-63094 GCA_033558755.1 Philaethria dido
AGTATAAACTACGGTATATGTATATATAAAATAGCCATTTTTACAATTTTTGTCTATCTGTTGGCTAATCCCTGAAATGGCTAGAACGATTTTGTCGAGACTTTTACTGGCAGGTAGCTGTTTTAAAAAAATGTTAACATTCTGCACTCCTTCGCTATATAAACTATAAGTGTGCCAAGTTTCATGCTCCTCCGTCCGCGTAATTTTCGTAAAAAAGGGTGCAAAGTTTTTGCTTCACGTATTTATATAGATGAAGTAAACAGTAAAATGAAACCTATCAAGACCTAGACTAAGTCTAGGTAACGTAAGGTCTTCGGTGAATGACCTATACAACTTGTTCGAGCGTGTAGTGAATGTGAACGCATGTTGCAATGTTAAGTTAAAAATAACTGTCTATTTTAAGTAAAACTTTAACTAATGTATAGTTATATTTTAAAGAGGATTGTTCTTAAAGGAGATAGAGTTTGTTGTATGAAAATGATGAATAGAACAGAATAAAGCTTAAAAAAACATATATCGGGTTTGAGTGGCGTCACTCAGCACGTAATGCTCAATTCGGCGGAAAGTGGGGAAAGGAGTGTCTTACACTAGGTTTCCTCTGCCTACCCTTCTATATGCGGGATACAGCGTGAAGCTAAAGTCAAAGTAAAAGTCAAATAATTTTATTCAAAATAAAAAGTTACATGCTTCATTTTTTGAACGTCAAATAATTTACCACCAGTCCACTAAATTTAATACCTCAGACCTGAGAAGAACCGGTGCAAGAAACTCAGCGGGGATTTTTTTTTCTTATAATTCAATGATTTACAAATATTTATTACTGACATTGGTACCTTTGAAACAGACTAGATGCAATCGGATTACAGGCGCTGCAAGCTTAAGCCTATTCCTTGTATTTATATTATGTACATCGCCAATTCTTGTAGCATTCTCATCATCGCCAGTTCTTGTGCCGAGTGCATTTTATGTAATTACAAATATTTTACAGATTATCCTTTAAACATATCGGATTCAGAATTGTCGGTGCGTGTAAAGATATCTGGACCGTTTTTGAGTGAACAAGGTGAAAAGAAACTAAATGAATCACTTGCAAGAGATTATAGGAAGATGGATGTTTGGCTGGAGACATGGTCTATAGAGCGACTGGATGATAACATAACGGTGAGGCTTTATTGTATTTTTTATAAATTTCTATGGACTCTATTGGTTGTGGGTTCGATTCCCACACGGGGGAATGATTCGCTTCACGCTGTATCCCGTACTTAGCAAGGTAGGCAGAGGAAACCTGAGAACCGAGTTTTAAGATACTCTGTTCTCTTTTAATACTCCCTTTCCGACGAATTGAGGAATGAAAATACTAAATGTTATTTAATATTTAAATTATTTTTATTTTTGCGATTATATTTAAATTATTTTTATTTTTGCGTTTATATCAGTCGTTCAGCTTACAATATTTCATGTTCGGGCGGAAAGTGGAGAACGTAGTGTCTTGACACTATGTTCTCTGTCTAACCTGCTTTACAGATAAAAGCGTGAGCCTGAAAAAACATTATAACAATTGTTCTCAGGGAATTTTTATTTATTTACCTCTTTCAGACATCCGAGCCTTGGACCATTCTCCTACAAAACAACAATCTAGACTTCACCCAAGGGGAATCCCGATCCGCCATATTGGATATAAAGACAAATTCGACCAATGGCTATGCTTTACGTATTCGCACGTCAGCCAATGAGAGCGCCCCATTCACTATCACGTATACAGTTAACCCGTTAAACGTGAATATTGGGGTTTTGTACGCATGCGTGTTGCTGTGCGGGTTGTATGTGCTGATTATATTTGAGGTAAGTTTTTTCTTTCTTTTTTTTATTGAACAAAGGTGGCAAACGCCTGTCCGGTTGAACGGGTGTCCTCTAGGTTGGCAATGCGTCTATAACATATCTGGTGTTGTAGATGTTCATGGACGAAGGTAACCACTTACCATCAGGTGGTCCTTCTGTTCGTTTGCCATCCGTTATCCATAAAAAAAACACAGAAGGACCACCTGGTCATCTTTGCCCATCTACAGATGTATTGTAGATACAACACCAGAAGACTTTTAATGCTTTGCCAGCCAGGAGTCTACAGATGGATGGGGAAGGAGACAGCATAGCGGCCAAGATAGTCCGCCATAGGTACCACCACATTGTAAGCTAAATAAATATTTTTTAAAACTAATAGTGAACACAGTATCAAAACACTCTGTCCGAATTCGAGACATTGCGTGTTAAGTGGCGGAAATAAACGCCGCATTATCTTTTCAATTATGATAGTATGATGAGTAATATATATAAATAAAACGAAGGTAGGCCAATGTGATATCTTCTCGACTCAGATAAGACATGTAAATATACATATGTATTACAGAAAAGGTCAAAACAAGTATTAAAATTGACATATAATAAAGGATTAACATTACTAATTGAAGTACTGATAACATTTCACCCAAAGTTGCATCAAAATCGACTTAATTATCAATTATATAAGGCTTAAAATAACTTTGGAATTGTTATTTACTTTAACTAAGTTCCGTTTATATGATAGCTATCAAACTACACGTGTATTGTCGTGTGCTATTCTTTGCATATAAATATGTACATATATATATATATATATGTTCCTTCCTTACTATCCCTATTCACATTATAAAAGTGAACGTAAGTTTGTTTGTTACGCTTTCACCCCAAAACTACTGAACCGATTATCATGAAACTTTGTACACATATTCTTAGAGGTATTAAAAAGGACATTGGTTAGTTTTTATTAAAAAAAAAACTTAAGAGATTTTTATAGACTTTATTTTTAGATTTCTATATTTTTGATTAAGTCCGTATAATTCTAAAGGTGCGGTGTGTAGGAAATCCTTAAATAGCAGAAAACGGATATATCTGGATTCTCTCTATTTATTTTTGATGGAACATGGTGGGTTTTAACACCGCAGAACTGTCACATAATCTCCTTCTGCATCACATACGTAATTTTTTTTCCAGTCACAGAGAATCAAGTGCTTACCACTTTATTCTCCACTTTAGTTTTTATTTTAGTCCGAATTAATTGCGCGTTGAGTGGCGGAACTCAACGCCGCGTTTTTTCTCACCACTGCGAAGAAATGAAAATAATTTAAATATAATTATATTAATAGTAAATTAGTCGTAATAAAGTAAGAAAGTGCTAAACAAGCTAAACAAGGTCAAAAGTCGAGATTAAATGTACATTAGAGTATAATTATTCTTTTATCAGTGTTATTTACTCGAATTCATGTATGTGTCATGTTTGAGGAACATAGAGAGAGAAAGAGAGAAAGTGCTTTTTTAGCCATGTTCAGTTAAATCATAGCTATTTACCATATTTAAAACCAAAAGGATTTAAATATAAAACATTTTTTAGAAAACGTATAAACATTTGAAAGTAGCGGGTTTCGAATCCGCGTCTCTTGGAAATCGTCCAAGCGCTCTAACCGCTAAGCCATGCGTTCTAATCGTGTTGCGTCGAATTAAAAATTGAAATTGTAAATCAGTCAGAGTAACGTCAGCGATGATCCTAGTTGATAATAACACCTGTCGTGGCGCAGAGGCACAAGCGTGCGACTAAAAACGCGACAGGTTGTGGGTTCGATTCCCACAGGAAATGTAAAGTTTAGTATTTTTATTTCCTGGGTTTGGTAACAAGGCAAAGCGCGGTGTTGAGTTCCGCCACTCAGCACGCAATGCCTCAATCCGGCGGAATTGTTGAAAGAGAACGAGAGAGAGAAGTGTATTAACACTTGGTTCTCAGTTTCCCTTTGCCTACCTTGCTATATGTGGGATACAGCGTGAAGTTAAAAAAAAATATATATTAAATACAAGCATAACCCAAGTGGGAATCGAACCCACTACCAATCACGTTTACAATCAGACGACCACTGCGCCACGGTGGTCTCAATTAAAAATAAATAAATATATCATGAAATGTATAGTTCCTATTTTTCTACAAGAGCTATTAGTATTTATCATGCAAATCTAATTTAATAAGCGTTAAGCGATATAAATCGTTGTGAAATGTTAACTCCCTACAAAATTGTAATTACGCTAACTTTAGCATTTTTTTTAGCTTCACGCTGTATCCCGCATATAGCAGGGTAGGCAGAGGGAACCAAAGAACCTAGTGTTAAGACACTCCGTTCTGTTTCCCACTTTCCTCATTATGTCTTTCATCATTATGTATATATATACTAGCAGTGCCTCTCGTGAGGCACAACCGAGCGACTGTAAACGCGACAAGTTGTAAGTTCGATTCCCACTTCAGGAAATGAATGAATATTTAGTGAAGCCGGTATAGGATGTAGTTTCTATTTTTTTTTATGGATAACGGATGGCTAACGAGCAGATGGACCACCTAATGGTGGTTACTTTTGCCCATGAACATATACAGCACCAGATATGTTGTAGATGCGTTGCCAACCTAGAGGATACAGAAGGAAGGCGAGGACAATGTAGTAGTCCGCTATCGGAACCACCACATTTTGGGGAAAGGATGGGTGGGAAAGGGGAAAATCTGGCTTACATACCATCGAACCGGAACACATCATAAGATATTTGGCGGTTCGTCTTTGACATGATAGTGGTCGCGAGCCAGTCGGAGGACGAACCTCCTACCACCAAACAAAAAAGTTATTTAGTAATTTGAATTTCACTATCGAATTTTTCCACATTTTCCTGTCATACTTGTTTCTTAAGAAAGTCACTCCAAATAATTAATTGTCGTTTAAGAAAGGTAAGCCGGTGGGAACCGTGTTCCATGGACGCCTCTCCACTGATATGTATATATTTTCATTATTATAAGACACTCGAGTGATTAATGAATGCAATGCGGAATGATTGCATTATGCTACTCACGCCTTGCCTTTATAGCATAATATAAATGTTGACTTGAATTCAATTAAGAAAAACATTTGGAAAGCTTGAACGAAGCGGGACTCGAACCCGCGCCTCTTGCAAACCGTTCAAACGTTCTGAATTCTGAGTTACGTTACGTCATACGTTAGATTATGATGGTGTCAAATTTCGGAACCTCACGAAATAAGTGACGGAACCCAACGCTGTAATTTGTCTTATAAGACAATTTTTTTTCCCCTTTTAATGCCATAGTGGGGTTAGTCGAAGACAACCTAGTGTCAAGACACTCTGTGTTCCAAATTCGAGATTCCAAAATATTGTGTGTATTGAGTGGCAAAACTTAACACCATGCTTCGTCTTACCAGATAGCCAAAAATGAGATAAAATAACTCCCCCCGTGGGAATCGTACCCATAACCACTCTAGCTTAGCCAGTTGCTTTCTCACTGCGACACGATAGCATAACATAGTTATTATAATTTATTAATTGCATATCTAACGCCTGTCGTGGCACAGAGGCACAAGCGTGCGACTGTAAACGCGGGTTGTGGGTTTGATTCCCCCTCCAGGAAATGTAAAATTTAGTATTTTCATTTCTTGGGTTTGGTAACAAGGCACAGCGCGGCGTTGAGTTCCGCCACTCAACACGCAATGTTTTCAAATCGGCGAAAAGTGGGGAACAGAATTGTTGAAAGAGAATGGAGTGTCTTAACACTAGGTTCTCTGGTTCCCTTTGCCTATATGCGGGTTACAGCGTGAAGTTAAAAAAAAATTAAAAAAATATCTACGGCCATAGTAGCGCAGTGGGACAGCGTCTCACTGTAAACACGATTAGTCGTGAGTTCGATGCTCATTCGGGGTTATAATTATATTTAAACAAATTTCATAGGTTCTAGGTTCACACTATCCTGCTATTCAGGATAAAGCGTGAAGCTGCCATATATATCTATATACGTGAAGCAAAAACTTTGTACTCCTTTTTATGAAAATTACACGGACGAAGGAGCATGGAACTTAACACACTTATAGTTTATATAGCGAAGGAGTGGACAATGATCATATCTTTTTAAACTTATGTATAAACAAAATATTAAATTAAAAAAATAAATGTTACACACACTACATGGTAGTGGCATGTCACACTTATAGTTTATATAGCGAAAGAGTGCACAATGATAATGTTTTTTAAAATAATGCATAAAAAATATACTAAATTATTAAAAAAATGTAACACACACTACCATGGTTTGACATGCATGTTTATATAAAGTGACATATACGTTGCTAGGTAACGCATTGTTAACGCGTCAACGGGGACACTAGCTTAAGGAAAATGATGTATTTCTTGAGTCCTACACGTTATCTATTCGTTGTTAGTACAAAACGCAGTTATTTCGTCATTTATGCAAATTATGCAACTCAAAACTATTCTAGAATGTTTTAAATGACTTGTTCCATACTAACATTGTTTGTAGTTTGTTATTTCTTCTGTTTTGATCTGGAATATGTTAGTAAATTAGTATTAGCACTAAACCCACCATGACGGTCAAATGACCCACTTCAAGGCTTTCAGTTAGAATTTGTTAAAAATAGCATTATTAAATAGGAATTTTTCTTCACGATTTTTATTAAAAATACACCGTTTTTACTCTACAAGGTTTACTCCTTTCTTGCTGATTCTTTTACCGAGAAACATGTGTGATCTGCTTTAACTACCGCAGCGGGTCATTTGACCCGCTTTGATAGGAATGGGAATACATAATCATACATACTTACTTAACTTCACGCTTATCCCTAGCGGGGTAGTCAGAGAGAACGGAGCGCCAAACGCTACGGTCCCTGCATACCTCTTTCGCCTCGTCCACAGTCATTAACCTCTTCAAGCATGCCTCCGGGGAGTCCTCATGCTTTTTACGTGACCCTCCTCCAGTATCATTGATACTGTATTCTCGAAGGTCTCCCGAGGTCTCCCCCTACCTCTCTTACCGCTCACGTTTCCTTCATATATCTTTCTCACCATTCTTTCATCACTCATCCTCTCGACGTGCCCAAACCACCTGAGCACGTTCTTCTTCATTCTTACTATAACATCCTCGCTTATACCTGTCTTTCTAAGTATCTCTTCGTTGCGGATTCGGTCAGCCAAACTGACTCCGCATATTCTCCGAAGAGATCGCATCTCTACAGCCTTCATCTTTCTTTCGTTCTTCTTTTGACAAGCCCACGTTTCACTGCCGTATAACAGCGTCGGTACCAGCACTGCATTGTGTACAGCCATACGTGCAGCTACGCTGACGTTCCGCCGTCCCATCAATGCAGATAACGCACCGTTAATCCTGTTACCGGCAGCAATACGCCTTTCCACATCCATGTCGTATCTTCCGTCTCTGCTAAACATACTTCCTAGGTATACTACCTCATTCACTTGTTCTAATATCTTTCTATCTACAGTTATCTTACATTCTGTTCTTTCTTCATCTCTTTCAAACACCAGAATCTTAGTTTTCCTCGCATTCAGGCTTAGACCATTACTTTCACAGCCATCTTTCAAATTGGTGACTATACATAATTAATATATACATAATTAGTGTTAAATTAACTTTTTTTTTAATTTCACGCTGTATCCCGCACATAGCGGGGTAGGCAGAGGGAACCTGAGAATCTAATGTTAAGACACTCGAAAGGAGTTTCAACAATTCCGTTCCCCACTTTCCGCCGAATTGAGGCATTGCGTGTTGAGTGGCGGAAGTCAAAAAGCAAAAGGGGAACTCATAAAATACTTGGTTATTCCAGATCATCAACCGCACCATGGCTGCTATCCTCATCTCGACAGCATCACTAGCAGTTCTCTCAATAGTTGGTGAGAGACCCTCCTTACCTCAACTGGTGTCCTGGCTGGACATGGAGACTCTGCTGCTTCTCTTCAGCATGATGATCCTCGTGGCTATCATGGCGGAGACTGGAATGTTTGATTTCTTAGCTGTTTTCACTTTTGAAGTAAGTTTTTTTTTTAGAGAGTTGAATCGATTCTTACTAGCTAGATTAGACTAGATTCATACCCTCGAGTGGGAATCGAATTCACAATCATCATTTTTACATTCAAACGCTGCCCTACTCTGCTTCAATGGCTTTATTTTTTGATGATTTTTGGATGCATATCAAAGGATTTTGGGAAAAGTGTACAGTCTCGAATAAGTCCTGGCAGTCATTTCTTTTTCTTTTTTTTTTATGGATATCGAAAAGCAAACGAGCAGAAGGACCACCTGATGGTAAGTGGTTACCTTCGCCCATGGACATGTACAACACCAGAAATGTTGTAGATGCGTTGCCAACCTAGAGGATACAGATGAAAGGGGAGGACAATGTGGTAGTCCGCTATCGGAACCACCACATTTTAGGGAAAGGGTGGGTGGTAAAGGTGAAAACTTGGGTTACATACCATCGAACCGGAACACATTATTAAATATTTTGCGGTTCGGTATCATAGTTTTAGGCGTAAAAATCTTGGTTTTGCCTGTTTCGATGTCCAGTAATGTATTTTTTTATAGTTTCACATTAACCAGGTATAAGAGTATATAAGAAGGTAGGTATAGGGAGCCTGAGAACTTAGTGTTAAGACACTCCGTTCTTTTTCAACAATTCCTTGATCCTCCGGATTGAGGCATTGCGTGCTGAGTAGCGGAACTCAACGCCGCGCTTTACCTTGTTACCAGAGCGAGGAAATTAAATTACTAAATTATTTACAAAACAATATCCGAGTGAGAATCTAACCCACGACATACTTGAAAATATTTCTCAAGTGCATCACAATGGGATATTTGCACAATAAATATTTTACAAAAAATATGAAATTGGTGTAAAACAGCAAACTAAAGCCAGTGTAATATGAATTAAATAAACAAGCGCGCGACTCGTTACAGAGATAACAGTGGCTTATCTCTCTTAATGAAAGCAAATATAGAAAAACATAGAAGATAGTTAGAAATGCTGGTGATTATTAATAACTATATATACATAAGTACATACATACATAGCTTCACGCTGTATCCCGCATATAGCAGGGTAGGCAGAGGAAACCTAGTGTTAAGACACACCGTTCCCCACTTTCCGCCGAATTGAGGCATTGCGTGCAGAGTGGCGGAACTCAACGCTGCGCTTTGCCTTGTTACCAAACCCAGAAAATGAAAAATCCATTTCCTGGAGTGGGAATGGAATCCACAATCTGTCGCGTTTACAGTTGCACGCTTGTGCCTCTGCACCACGACAGGCGATAGATATACATATATCTATCATATATTAATACGTGAAGCAAAAATTTTGTATCCCTTTTTACGAAAATTACGCGGACGGAGGAGCATGAAACTTGGCACACTTATAGTTTATATAGCGAAAGAGTGCACAATGATAATGTTTTTTAAAATAATGCATAAAAAATATACTAAATTATTAAAAAAATGTAACACACACTACCATGGTTCGAAATGCATGTTTATATGAAGTGACGTATACGTCAACGGGGACACTAGTACAAAAAAAATACATCACCGAAATGTTTGTATAACTTGCAAAACGCTAGATGATTGCATAACTTTAGAAGTTACCGCACCAAATTTGATCAATTTTTTTTTCGTTTGTTCGATATAGTCAGGAAAACGTTTGTTTTAAAAAAAAAAAAACAAATGAAATGTTTCAAAATAACTTTAAATTTTTAAATATATTGTCGACAAAAAATATAGTGGTACAAAGTTCGCCGGATCCGCTAGCATATTATACACAATTTTGAAAATTTTGGTGAAAATCCCTTATAACCAACATCGAAAAAAAGAATTATTAATTCGTCTGTCTTTTTGTTTCATAATTTTTTACTGAATTAGTTTTAATCTACTCAAAATTAGTTCAATTTTGATGTTTTTTTATATAATAGCTAGTGCTGATGCCCCATTAAAATTTAGTTAAGACCTGACGGACAGTTTGTGAGTTATTTGTAATAATTGTACTTTTTAGTGCATTCTATTTAAACTTCATTTTATTTCTTTGGGAAAATCCTAATTATATTCTCATAAAAACACCATGGCTGTTTTGTGACTAGTTTGGGAAAGTTGATGTAAAATAATTGCTAAGCCGCTGCGCTTTGTCTAACGAGAGAACTTATCGTTAGACAAAGGGCAGCGTTGCGTCATGTTCAAATTTCGTAACATCCATTCATTACAAGGAAAGTAAAAAAAAATTCAGAGTATTTTTAATGATATATTAACCTGTACGTGAAAGTACTAGCGAGGGGTCTAAAACATCGTCAGTTCATATCCACCATATATTTCGAAGATCTTTTTGAATTTGGCAAGACTCACCTCCACGATAGTCAAGATTATTAATACCCCTTTTAAATTAGGGCCCGTTTTAAATGCATTAACCGGTGTCTGTGGAATCCATGGAATGCTAAGGAATTTCTTCTCATTTATTGATTGTTTCAGGTAACAAAAAGTAAGCTGTGGCCTCTCATAACGTTGCTATGTGTTATAACAGCACTACTATCTACCTTCTTGGACAACGTGACTACTGTGCTTTTGATGACACCAGTGACTATACGGTAAGAGTAGAAAATAAAAAAAGTAAATTGATATAAAACAATAAAAAATAACTAAGATCGCTCAACAACGCAAACGGTAACAAGGCAAAGCGCGGCGTTGAGTTCATCCATTCAGCACGATTCGATTGCAATGCTTCGATTCGGCGGAAAGCGGTGTCGGAAATGTTAAAAGAGAACGAATGTCTTAACACTAGGTTCTCAGGTTCCCTCTACCTACCCTGTTATGTGCGGGATACAGCGTGAAGCAAAAAGAAATACCAAAATTAAAAAATATTGCCTATAATTTAGTTAGGCATTTGCTGATATAGATATTATCAAATACTTTAAACAATTATATACTTACTTACATAGCTTCACTTTGTATCCCGCATATAGCAGGGTAGGCAGAGGGAACCTAGTGTTAAGACACTCCGTTCCCCACTTTCTGCCGAATTGAGGTATTGCGTGCTGAGTGGCGGAACTCAAAGCTGCGCTTTGCCTTATTATCAAGCCCAGAAAATGAAAAATTCCATTTCCTGGAGTGGGAATCGAACCCACAATCTGTCGCGTTTACTGTCGCATGCTTGCGCCTCTGCGCCACGACAGGCGTTTTTATATAAAAAAATCTTTTTTTCAGCTTATGCGAAGTAATGGACATGGATCCTGTGCCCATTTTGATGTCAATGGTGTTATTCAGTAACATAGGAGGTACGGCGACGCCTGTAGGGGATCCCCCGAATGTCATAATCGCGTCTAACAAAGCTGTGGTACAAGCGGTAAGTGTGCGAAGGGAAAATTTACTTTTTGATATATTTTTTAACTTTTCATTGCTTATAATATTTTGGTTTTCCTAGAAAACGGGAACGATGTATACAGACTATGTTTTTAAATTTTTGGATGAACAGCGTAAAAATCCTCTTGGGTTTTTTTTACAAATGTTTGTGTTTTATTGTTGTTTCCACGATCTGTTTGGACAAACCAAACAAACAGATCTGTTAGTCGTTAGGCAATTACTGTAAAATTAACTAAAAGTAGAGACCATAGAGACAACTCACTTAAATCTTTCTTAATTATTTCCTTAAAACTACAGGAAATATTCAAAACTTAAACAAAATAAGAAGAATACTAATAATAATGAACAAAATAAGGCTTTATTTTTTTTTTTAATTATTTTTTTTTCAGGGTATCAACTTCACCAACTTCACAATGCATATGACGCTAGGTATCCTGCTGGTGTGCGTACAGACATACTTCCAACTACGTTACATATATAGAGATACAAGCAAATTACGATTAAATGTACCACGAGATATACAGGGTAAGTGGATTTATATATAACTATCCTCGTATCCTCGTTGACGCGTTAACAACGCGTTGCCTAGCAACGTATATGTCAAACATTCTGACTCGTTAGCTATATAAACTAAAATTGTTTTTTTTTTATAAATGGTAGGCTTACGTTTGACCACATCAAGCATGATGTTTAGCGTTGATGTCTACGATGACACACCTTTGCCTAGAAGATAACCATTAACTAGCTCGAAGATCCTCAAATTGTTCGACTCTGGAAACACAGACGCGGACAATGAGTTCCATTCTTTCGCTGGTCGAATAAAAAACGTAGACTCATAGCGTTTTGTCCGTACATTAGGTATTTCTTCCATTCCATGTACGGATAGCGCAAAGCTGTTTTCTTAGAGGTGCGATAGTGAAATCGGGCAGGGGGAATTAGATTGTGCTATTCCAAGGCACACTCTCCAAAATGTATACGGTAAAAACTGCCAGTGACGTAATCTGTGCAGGGCTTGACACTTTGGCGTTGCGTAAAGACGAGTCCTCGTTGTGCGTTCTCTACCGCATATATCACGGGGAGTGTTCTGGGGAATTGTTTGACCTGATTCCTGCCGCAGGATTTTCAAACCGCACAGTACGCCACAAGCTTAAATACCATCCACACCACCTGGATGCGTGGCACTCCAGTACTGTGCGGTTTCGAAGGAATTTCCTTCCACGTGCCACTCAATTGTGGAATGGCCTACCTGCGGCAATTTTTCCAGGTCGATACGAAATGGGTACCTTCAAAAAGCGCGCCTACTCCCACCTAAAAGGCCGGCAACGCACCTGTAGCTCCTCTAGTGTTACACGGGGCCGTGGGCGGCGGGGATCACTTACCATCAGGTGACTCGAACGAGAATTTGCCTTGTCCTTTCCATAAAAAAGAAAAAGAAACCCTTCGTTGATGACTAAGGCTCTGTAGCTGAGTATCAATGAGGGTCTGGTTAACCTTCTAGCAAGTCGCTCAATCGATTTCAAAGCCTGTAATTGGTACTTGGTAGAGCAGTCCCATAAGTGAAAGCAGTATTCTATAAATCTTACTTGCGCTTTGTGTGCCAAGTTTCATGCTTCTCCGTCCGCGTAATTTTCGTAAAAAGGGGTACAAAGTTTTTGCTTCACGTATTTATATATAGGTCATAACTTTTTTATTAGTTACCAGGTAACAGTAGTCATGTATACATGGGAAATATATATTTATATAAGCTAGTATCTCCATTGATATGCAAAATGCATGTTACTCTAGCAACCTGTCAACATGTCACTTTATACAAAAGTGTATGTCAAACATATGGTAGTGTGTAATAATTGTAACATTTGTTTTATTAATTTAACGTATTTCTGATATATTACTATAAAATATATTGTTTTTTGTACCTCTTGTCCATATCAACTTTACATACATACATGCATACATAGCCTCACGCTGTACCCCGCATATAGCAGGGTAGGCAGAGGAAACCTAGTGTTAAGACACTCCGTTCCCCACTTTCCGCCGAATTGAGGCAATGCGTGCTGAGTGGCGGAACTCAACGTTATAAACTTTAAGTTTATCAAATTTCATACTCTTCGGTTAGCATAATTTATACATAAAAACTTAATACCGCTTTTTACGAAAATTATGCGGACGAAGGAGCATAAAACTTGGCACACTTATAGTTTATATAGAGCAGGAATGTTAATAGAACGGAGTGTCTTAGCACTAGGTTCTCATGTTCTCTCTGCCTACCCTGCTATATGGGGGATACAGCGTGAAGCTAAAAGAAACTTTATATCTAGCTAGATTTTCTTTTTTCAGATCTTCGCCATCAAATATCAATATGGCGTCGTGCAATTGAATCTCTCCCACATTTGAGTAAAGATCAACAAGTTGTGAGAGAGAGACTGGAGAGAAAAATAAAGAAATTAAATCTGCAACTAGAGAATATGGAAAAGGAAAGTTCTAAGAGGGTTTGCCCAAAAGAAACGTTTCAGACTACGTTAGTGCAGTTGAAGGAAAAAGTATATTATTTTTAAAGTATTAATGTAACTTGGTAATTTTTATTACTATTGTCCCCGTAGACGCGTTAACAACGCGTATGTCATTTTATATAAACATGCATGTCAAATCATGGTAGTGTGTGTAATATTTATTTTGTTAATCTAGTATATTTTTTGCATTATTTTAAAAAGATATTATCATTGTGCACTCCTTCGCTATATAAACTATAAGTGTGCCAAATTTCATGCTCCCCTGTCCGCGTAATTTTCGTAAAGAGGAGTACAAAGTTTTTGCTTCAAGTATTAATATATAAATTATTATTATTATTTAACAGGCCGTAATAGTGCAGTGGGATAGTGTCTGACTTTCGATGAAATTGGTTGTGGGTTCGACTCCCACTCGGTGGAATAATCTTATGTATATCATTTCCATTTTGTCGCTCTAGTAACATATAGTGTGACGGTAAGATTCCTCATTTAACAAGGAATATTTCGAATTCGGACGAAAAGCGGTGAACGGAGTGTCTTAACTCTAGGAGTCTAGGTTCTCTCTGAATATACGTAATAATGAGACATGAATGAAGCCGAATAAAATAATAATTAGGAAACCTAAAATAGAGATTTCTACATTAAAGGGAAATTTCTTTAGAATCACTTTCACGCTGTATCCCGCATATAGCAGGGTAGGTAGAGGGAACCTAGTGTTAAGACACTCCGTTCCCCATTTTCCGCCGAATTGAGGCATTGCGTGCTGAGTGGCGGAACTCAACGCCATTTTATTTATCATTTACTATGAATATTAAATCACTACCTGATAAAGTATAATTTAAAAATTATGTTTTTCAGTACAAAATCCGTGACAAGATGTTGCTACTAAAATCGACGATAGCCATCAGTTTCGTCGTCGCTGTCTTCTTCTTGCATTCGATACCAGAATTAAGTAAGTCAAGGTCAAAGTCAAAAAAATTTTATTCAAAATAAGAAGTTACATGCTTCATTTTTTGAACGTCAAATAATTTACCACCGGTTCACTAAATTTAATGCCTCAGACCTGAGAAGAACCGGCGCAAGAAACTCAGCGGGACTTTTTTTTTATATTCGACAATGGTTTACAATTCTTTATTATTGGCAATGATACCTTTTACTGGAGCGGGCATAATAATTACTTTTTTCATACAAAACGTAAAAAATCGTCTGGTTTGCCGTCACGCCATACGGCATGACTCTCTGATGCTATCATACTACCCTATTTGTGTTTGCTCGTATATGCTACAGGGCCAATTTACACATAAAGTAGATGACATGTACTTTTTGTGTTAAAGAATGACATATAATATTATAGAAGAATAGTCCTAAATAATCGACTGTATTTTTTATCTGTTAATACATAACTTGTTACTGGAACACCTGGATTTCGTCTCAAAAAAGTTAATAAATCTTTTTTGTCACAATGCATACGCATGTATAATAAAATTCCAGAAATAATTACAGATCTGCCACTTCAACAATTTAAAGTTAAGATTAAGAACTTATTATTGAAAAAAGTATATTATTCTGTCCAAGAATACTATAATGATGTCAATGTGTGGAATTAGGCTATTGACGCTCACCCGGGAGTCGGGAGTCGGGAGGCTCATCATAGTTGTATATTTATTGTAAAAATTTTATTTGAAAAAAGCAACTGTTGAGTTTGTTGCCGGCTCTTCTCAGCAGAACTGCCTTCCTCTCCGCTGGTAGCTTCCGTTAGGACTGACACGACTGACATCTTTGTAAATTGACGATTCGAAAGTGCTTGTCATAGCCAGCCACTACTTGAATAAAGAATTTTTTGGTTTTCTGGGTGAACCAATTTTAATATTAGTTTTTTTATGATAGCTAGCTTCTTATGTGGTCCCGTTTATATTTAGTTAACATCTGATGAGTTTTGAGTTATTCGTAATAATTTTACTTTAAAGTAGATTTCCTTTTTTTGTTAAAATTTTTTGATAATTTTTATGTTAGCTTCATTTTGTATCCCGCATATAGCAGGGTATAGAGTCAACCAGAGAACTTATCAAATCAAATAAAATCGAGTCGAGTCGAATCGAGTCGTGTCGAGTCGAGTCGAGTCGAATCGAGTCAAGTCAAGTCAAGTCAAGTCAAGTTAAAATATTCTTTATTCAAATAGGCTATTACAAGCACTTTTGAATCGTCAATTTACAAAAGATGTCAGTCGTGTCAGTCCTAACGGAAGCTACCACCAGCTCGGAAGGCAGTTCTGCTGAGAAGAGCCGACAAGAAACTCAACAGTTGCTCTTTTCAAATAAAATTTTATAATAAATTTACAGCAACGATAAACCTCCTGAGCGAGTATCAGCAGCATTTAATTCCATACATTAACATCTGTATAGTATTCTTGGACAGAATAATATACTTTCCTTAATAATATATTTTTAATATCGACTTTGAATTTTTCAAATGGCAGGCCAGTAATTACTTGTGGAATTTTGTTATGCATACGTTGTATGTACCTTTTTGTTATGTACCTTTTGACATAAACGATTTATTCACCTTTTGAAGGCGAATCAGCTTATTTTTTGTTTCTTGTATTTCTTTATTTACTTAGTGTCAAGACACTCCGTTTTTTTTAACAGTTTCACTCCCCATGTTAAAATGTTAATTTTTAATATTCCAGATCGAGTATCCTTAGGATGGACAGCATTGTTAGGCGCTATCCTGTTACTGACTTTAGCGGATAGAGATGATCTAGAACCAATACTACATAGAGTGGAGTGGTCTACTTTATTGTTCTTTGCAGCTCTATTTGTTTTGATGGAGGTAAGGGAATTTTGTGTAACATTTGACACTGGAAAAACGCGGCGTTGAGTTCCGTCAGTCAATTAATATCTAGATTTTTTTTACTAGTTACCCTGCTATGCAGGATCAAGCGTGAGAAATGCAAAAAAATTGTAGAAAAATATTTTAACTTCCTCGCTGTGCTAAAACCAAATACGGCGTTAAGTTCCACCACTCACCACATAATGTAAAACTAAATTTTATATATTTAAAATCTTCTCAATTCCATGAGGTTAATTCTTGCTGTTTTCAAATTTTGAGACAATTTACATAAGAAACTATTTATTTTATATTTTTAGTTTCTTTTAGAAAATTCTTATATTTCTTATATTTCTTATATTTCTTATTATTCGTATGTATGTATATAATTTTTATTCCAGGCATTAACTAAACTTGGCCTCATCGAATTCATCGGTGGTCTCACAGAAAGTCTTATTATGAAAGTGGATGAAAACGGGAGATTAGCGGTGGCTATAGTATTGTTATTATGGGTGAGTATTTTTTATAGTAATATAATGATTTAATTTTTTTTTTAATTTTATTTTTTTAGGCTATAGAGGTGTAGTAGGATTATGTCTGAATGTAAGCGCGACGAGGTGTGGGTTTGATTCGTACTTCAATGGCGAAGCGTCCATATAACGCGGCTTTCACCGGAAAATAAATTTAGCTTCACGCTGTATCCCGCATGTAGCAGGGTAGGCAGAGGGAACCTGAGAACATAGTGTTAGCACACTCCGTTCCCCATATTCCATCGAATTGAGCTTTGCCTTGTTACCAAACCCAGGAAATGAAAATACTAAACATTTCCTGGAGTGGGAATCGAACCCACAATCTGTCGCGTTTACAGTCGCACGCTTGTGACTCCAGACATGACAGGCGTCGAAAGTTAAAGAGATAGTTTCTTTTTTTTATTATTTCTTCTTAAGAGAGCGGACAAATGAATATAATTTTTATATTATCGTTACATCGAGCGAGATCGAATCCACAACCACTTCCGTGTAGAGTCAGAAACAATTACACTACGCTACGATGTCCTTTGAATGTTTCTACTTTAGTGTCTAATTTCTATTTTCTTCTTCCAGGTTTCAGGCATAACATCAGCTTTCGTAGACAATATACCATTGACCACGATGATGGTCAGAGTGGTGACCGCGCTGGGATCGAACCCGTCACTACAGTTGCCCACAACGCCTTTGATATGGGCGTTATCCTTCGGCGCATGTTTGGGAGGTAAGTCTTCACGCATTATCACGCATAGCAGGATAGACAGAGAGAACCTAGTGTTTAGACACTCCGTTCTCGTGTTTTCGCTAGAATTCGGTATGTTGTAATCTCAATCTGTTGAATTGATATTTTTGACGACTACTTTGAAATAACGTCAAACTAACTGTTAATTTTTATTAATTTTTATTTTGTATCCCGCGTATAGCAGGGTAGGCAGAGGGAACCAGAGAACCTAGTGTTAAGACACTCCGTTCTCTTACAACAATTCCGTTCCCCACTTTCCGCCGAATTGAGGCATTGCGTGTTGAGTGACGGAACTCAAAGCCGCGCTTTGCCTTGTTACCAAACCCAAGAAATGAAAATACTAAATTTTACATTTCCTGGAGTGGGAATCGAACCCACAACCTGTCGCGTTTACAGTCGCACGCTTGTGCCTCTGCGTCACGATAGGCTTTTTCATTGAAAATTCGATATCTCTGCGAGAAGTTATCGTATCGAACTTTTAAGAAAAACAAATTGAAGCTTGATAAACAATTTATTCCATACATAGCGGTTAAGTTGGAATATTTTTTTCCAAATTCGTAGACTAAAAAATAATCGAAAACCTTTCGAAAAAATTAACTTAAAACCTCAAAACTAGAATCTTTATGCTTTAAAATGTTTTTTTTTTTAAATTCCAGTACGACCAGTTTTTGAGGGAAATACAACCACTTGAAAAACCTCAAAATATTTGAATGCTTTTTTTTACTATTATTAAGTATTTTCTTTCCTCAGGTAACGGCACCCTTATCGGCGCGAGCGCCAACGTGGTGTGCGCGGGAGTGGCGGAGCAGCATGGTTACAGGTTCACATTCATGCAGTTCTTCAAAATTGGCTTCCCAGTCATGATTGGACACTTGATAGTCGCTACAGGCTATTTACTTTTATGTCATTGTGTTTTTACTTGGCATTAATTTAATTACCTTAAACTGGATTGAACCTTGTACTGTCAAAAATTTGTAGTGGAATATTTGTGTTTATATTTATATTTTAGGCGCGGCGTTTAGTTGTGTCAATCAATATGTATATGTTAAGATGGTACGGCGTTTAGTTCCGTGTAATGTCTTGATATGTATCTAAAAAAACTAGAATATATATATATATATATATATATATATATATATATATATATATA